>APFE030489255.1:708-45675 GCA_000404065.3 Pinus taeda
TGATTAGTTCTCCTGTTGAGGCATCCTACCCATGCAGTCTGGGACTCATGGGAAGTACCTCTCATCTGATCAATAAGCAAGGAAATAAAGTTAGGGACCATAGTAGTATCGATGGATGCATTGTTGTATCTACCATACTCACTACGCTAGAATGACTCCATTGATCTGGGATCAATGATACTGGTCTGGGACCAGTGGTAGGAGTTGTACCATACTATGACGCTGACTTCGAGTCGGTTGAGACTAGTCTGGGACTAGTGGTACATACTCTGAGACTGACTTCGTGTCCGTGTAGTACTGGTCTAGGACGAGTGGGAGTGGTACATACTATGACGCTGACTTCGGGTCGGTTGAGACTGGTCTGGGACCAGTGGTACACTCTCTAATACTACGATACTGGTCTGGGACCAGTGGTACACACTCTGAAACTGCGATACTGGTCTGGGACCAGTGGTAGGAGTGGTACCTATTATGAAGCTGACTTCAGGTTGGTTGAGACTGGTCTAGTACCAGTGGTACGCACTCTGAAACTGACCTTAAGTCAGTGGAGGATGATGTTGGTCTGAGACCACTGGAGTTGTACTCACTATGACGCTGACTTCGGGTTGGTTGAGACTGGTCTGGGACCAGTGGTACATACTCTGAGACTGACTTTGAGTCAGTATGATACATCCTCGATCATTTCTTCTTCATAATTCGGACAAAAGCATAGCAGAACAGAACAATGCAAGAGTAGAGTAGAACAGTACAGATCAGTACAGGGCAGAACACGACAAAGCAGAACAGGCATAATAGAGTTGAGCAGGGCAAGGGTCAGGCTGTACAGGGCAGTGCATTTGAAGGATGAATAGTAATGACCGATAGACAGATTGCAGATGAAGTTCTCCCTAGTTGAGAGGGAGTGTTAAAATTGGCAACCAGGGCAAAACTTCATGTGGGTCATCTCATTCATGGTTGATAATATTTTTATTAGATTCCTCTCGTCGAGAGGTGTAGGATTGATATAAAGATCATCCGATTCCGATAAGTATTCATGGAGATATGAATTTATTTTGATTATGGAATTATTATCAAGCCAACCTACAACTCATGTAGGCTCAGAAGCCCAACAGTCGCATCTATTCAAACACCAACGTTGTGTATAAATATAGGAGGACTTTTCCTCATTTGGACTCACTCATCTCATCACATCTCTCTCTCTCTACTGCGCAGAAAAAAGTCTCTTCTCTACTGCGCATAAAAGGATCTCTCTCTCACACATGTGAAGCTGAAAGTTGTTGAACCTGAAGCTGCAACTACAGATCCAAAGTTTGACTAGTGTTGACCATCAAATCTCCTCCTTAGAACTACATTGTAGGTCCATCTAGATCTCCTCTAAAAGCCGCAACTTTTGGTGGTGGAATCAAGTCAATCCGAAGGACGGTTTGCAAGATATCGACTGCCCTAGTTTGAAGGAAACTGCTGAAACTGACACTGCAACTGCAGAAGTAAAGTTTGACCTGCTTGGACTAGAAGATCTCCTCATCTGAACTGCGTTGTAGGTTCATCTGAACCTCCTCTGAAAGCCACAACTTTTGGTGGTGGAATCAAGTCAATCCAATGGATGGTTTGCAAGATATCGACTGCCCTAGTTTGAAGGACGCTGCTGAAACTGAAGCTGCAACTGCAGAAGTAAAGTTTGACCTGCGCGGACTAGAAGATATCCTCATCTGAATTGCGCTATAGGTTCATCTGAACCTCCTCTGGAAGCCGCAACTTCTGGTGTTGGAATCATGCCGATCCAACGATCTGTTTGTGAGATATCATCTGCCCTTGTTTGATGATGAAGCTGCTCATGCTGATGCTGCTGATCTAGGGTTTGCGACTGCTGATATAAATCAGATTTATTGTACTATTTCTCTCTGTTGAATTATTGAAGATAAAAGAAGATTTGATCAAAGGGTTTCCCCACACATTGTGGGGTTTGTCCCTGGCTAGCCGCCACATCTTGTGTCTCTTGTCTTGGCTTGTTTTCTGTCGATCGTTTAATGTTCTTTCTGCATTTTACTTTATGTACATGTGATTGCTAATTTGTGGAATATAATAAGAAAAAGAAGTAAACTGTTATAAGCATAGAACATACCATATCTTAACACCATGGTACAAAGGTAACTAATAAAAGGGAAGCCCACACTTGGGTAAATAATGTGTAGGAGGGAGAAATCGTGGTACATGAGTTACCTCGGCCTTGGTTTTTTCACCCTTCTTCGAATGTCGTTTTCCTTTTATGATTTTCTTTAGTTAACTGCTCAAGGCTCAAAGAAATGAGAGCATGATGTGCAAAATATAGCAGTAGATACCCCCTTTTAAGGTGAGGCAGTTCATCACGCACCTAGGATTGGGACAATCATGGGTTCCTGAATGATGAAGGAGACTCATCTAGGGCCTCTAGGAACCAGGGTGATGGCCATGGAAGGGGGAGAGCTCATGATGGCTTTTGCCCACGTGCTAAATGTGTTTGTCCCGACCATCTTTTGCATTTTGTGGTACAACTTCCTGTTGAATGTGGCCAATTGTGTTTTTTCTTTTCTATTAGTTGCATCAACCTCTGAGGCATCATTCCAAGCCCGACCGTAGATGTGGCCAAGGGGAGGGGGTCGCTGACCCTATGTGGCCCCAATGGACAAATGTGGATCCAAGTGGGAGAAATGATGAAAGGGGTTATAATGAGCAGAAGGGAAGCGATATTTGTGAATCGGAGATCGGAACCACACATCCAAAATTGGGGTTTCTCATGTCATACCATCTCAAAAGCCCAAATGCCAGTGAAAGAGATCCCACAGGACTAAGGTTCAAGTTTAACATCCTAAAAGACATCTAGGGGACAAGAACACAAACCTAGTCCACTCTTTCCGCCAAATCCCTTCATTAGTCCACGCCCAAGAGTTTCCATGATAATAAACTAAAATACTCAATTACCAAATGACAAGGAATACATTTAGGTTTGTGAGGCCCACCTTCAAACATACGATCATGACAGCTAGATAAGGGACCACATGGTTGGCTCAAATGGCAGAGAAATGGCACAACAAACTAGTTCGTGGCTGCAAGGGGCTGCTAGCTACCGACTGAGGACCATCATGGAGAAAAAGAATTCCCCTAGGGATATCACCCACAAAATGGTGGGTAACATCTGGCTCCAACTAGGACATGATCTCTCGGAAAAGCAAGCAAAGCTACTTGAACGTGAGGCATGAGAACACCATCAATCTTTTGGTCACCGTAGACCTATTACCTACACATATCAAAGACTAAACCCATGAGACAGCATGTTTCTATGGTGTCTTATGATCACCCATGCTTAGTGTTATGCTGTAAAATCAACAAAAAAATAAATATGCAAATTTTATCTAGATGCAGCTACTCTACCGTGAGAAATATCATATGATGTTAGTTCTAATGAGGAAATGAGCATGCAATGCATCTTACCCTAACATATAGTAAGGTCAATACTAATTGTAATCATAAAGCCAGTGCAACCAACATATCATCATATCAATATACATATGTCTGTCAGTATGATTACTCATATAGCAAATCCCAAAGCAAATGCAAACACAATCACATAGAGGATGAAGCAGGTGGGAGGTGGGAAACTGTGATCTCCATTGGAGGTAAAAGGATGTTGGAAAATGTAACTATGTTCGATATTCAATAATGTACTTGAGTCATCATGTAATGTACTTGTCAAAAGAATAAAGAAAAGAATTTTTATTATTATTATTATTGTGACTTATTAAAGCATGGGTTTCATGTTTGGGTCACCATGTTTTAGGTCAAAGTCCCCATTGAGGACTTATAGGATTTATTTCGAGTTTATAGAGGTATTGTACATTTAAAGAAACCCTTCTTGGGCTTTTGAATCATGTAAAAAGGTGAAGTATTAAGTCAAATATGAATTATGTAACCTCCACACCATGTCGGCCTAGAAAAATATCAAGTTGGCCAAAGGACCCTATTCCTAAGGACCCTATTCGACCCCATAAGAAGCCTATAAAAGGAAGCTCATCGAATCCATTTGGAGCATCATTCTCTCATCAAGTTCGAATTCTCTTGTTGTTGGGAAGAAGTGTAAAAATCTCTTGTTGCTGGGCAGAAGTGCGAAGATCTCTTGTAGCTGGGAAAGTTTGTTGTCAGGAAGCCGAAGTGAGTGCGAGTTTGGGGAAGTCTAAGGAGACAAGGAAAATCGAAATTTTGGTGTTTCTCTCTCTCAGTTTTGTACCCTAGACTGGGAGATCAAAGTCTTCCAAGTTTCACAGTTGCCGGAAGCTGCAAGTTTCCATAAGTTGTTGCACAGTCGAAGTTGTTGGGAAGAGGTCGAAATTCTGGGAGGCTGACTTGGTGTGGAGGAAAGGTTTGGTCTTGGTCTAGGGTAAAGAATCTCAAAGCATACCATTGAAAGGAAGAATTATCTTGACTAGGTTTTCTCCTCAAGCGGGGTTTTGCCCTGGCATGTGCCTACATCTGGGGTTTATTGTTTTGTGTGTTGTTTTTGGTAATTGCTTGGTGAACTAAAGAAAGAAGATATAAAGAATTGTAATAATAAGAAACATCACAAGTAATTATCAAGATCAAAAAAATCTTTACTGCCTTTCTGATTTTCTAACATGGTATCAAAGCTTTGGTGAAGAAGGAAGAAAGAGGCAGTCTCAAGCACTTGATCCATTCATAGGGACTATCTTAGGGAAGGAGTCTATTATATTCAAAGAAGATGTCTAACTCAATCAAGGGTGAGAACAAACTTGAAGGAGCCCCTAACTTCAAGTCCAAGAAGAAGAGGATTGACCTAATACTCGAAAAGAACAAGGTGTCGGACTTGGTAAGAGGAAATGTAAAAAAGTCTATAGAAGAAGCCGGTGACGTCGACAAAGTGAAATATAGGGAATTAGAATTGGTGGCCATGACTCTGATGGTAGAAGGGATAAAGGACAATCTTGTCCCTTTCATAGCTAACATCGATCATGCTCAGGAAATGCAAGAAGCCTTGTCGAAGTTGTTTACTATTAAGAACATTTGTCAAGTAGCAAGTTTGAAGAATGAGTTCAAGACTACGAAAATGACTAAAGAAGATATTGTGGCAACCTTCTTTGTGAAGATAGCTAGACTCAGGGATGATCTCCTAGCCATTGATGAGATTGTTCCAGACAAAGAACTTGTGATCACTGCTCTATTAGGATTGCCACCCTCTTGGGGTGCATTTGCTGGTCTCAACAATTGGAAGGTAGCTCCCACCTTTGAAGAATTATGGACCGCCTGCAGTCAAGAAGAATTAACAATCTCAATGGTTGCCAATCCTAAAGGAGTATCAAATGCTTATGTTGCTCATCATAAAGAAAAGAGATCGAAGGGACCGAGGAAGAAAGTTGACATGTCCAAGATAGAGTGCTATCATTGTTATAATAAGGGTCACTGCGAAAGTGACTGTCCCGAGAATCCAAAGAATAAGAAGAGAGGAAGAGATCAAGCCAACCTTGTTATGGAAGGACACTGAAAGAAATTCAAGCCCAAAGAACCCGACATTAGGGACTTACACTATTAACTCCTTTGCTTGTAGCATTACATATCTTGTTTTATATGTTTTAGAATTTATAGGTTTTTAAATATTTTGGAATAAGTTTGTAGATTTCCCTCAAGCTTCGGAGGGAACCCTCAACAATTTCCAAAGATAAGTATTTCATGTCTTTTCAGTTTTGGGTTCATCTACTCATTTAGTTTTGATTATATTAAATACTAATCACCTTTCTCCCTCTATTGTCTTGACTAGGGAAACATTTGAAAGGAAGAGGATCTCTCAAGACAAGGTTAGTCAAGAAACAAAGGTATGCTTTGAATACATTGATTGAAACAATTATTCATTTGTTGATCTATTACTAACTTTTTTATGACTAGCTATATTGAATCTTAGTGATTCTTATTTGGGTGATTCATCTCTTGATAAATCTACCCACCCCAATCTTGACTGATTATGTAGAACCCTAGATAGGTTTTGGAAAACCCTAACCGAAGGGTATGCTAATGTGAATGTCTGAAAACCCTAAACTGCTTAGGGTGTGTTGACCACTAGAGTGACACCTGATGATTATATGAAGACTCCATGCCCAAAGAAGATCCGGAGAACACTTGTACCATCAGATATCATCAGTCCACAGAGTTTTTTAACTCTACTTCTATCTTCTCATCATCTTTCTTATACCCAGATTCCACACCCTGCGGGGAATTGTAATAAGTGATACTAGTAATGATGCGTTTTTGAGTCTGTAACAGGCCTGCGATGTTGGGACTCGATCAGCAAACGAGTACAACTTGGAGTGTTTTTTTATCTGGTTAATTATCCATTCTTTTTCAGAGGTGGATAATTTTCTAAGTTTTTTCACTCATGTTTTACCCCAAAGCCAAGGTGACAGTTTGAAGGTTGAGCTCCTAACACATCTTAGTGTCTAGAGTCAATGTATATTACCATACTAGATCACACAAAAAAAATCGTGGAATTTGGTTAGGTCCAGGTAGTTATTTTTTAATTTTTTTATTTTCCGCACTGCGGAAATTGCTAATAAAATTATACTTGTAATGTAATAAGCGATGTTTAGAGAAATTGTATGGGGTATGAAAAATGAAATTTGCACCTCTCGCCCTCAACTTTCTACTATGATACACTTTGATGGGTTAAAAATGTGTTTTGAACCCTCAAAACCCATTTTTCCTAAGTTTAGTGAGAAATCTAGCAATTAATTAAGCCTGAAATTAAATAAATGAAGAAAATAAATATCCACGCATGCTAAATGTTGTGGAAATGAGGTGGACAATTATGGGGGAGTTAAAGTGAAGTCCCAAAGCGATGTGGACTCCTAAAATCAAGGAAAGGACATGTACTCGAATAAAATCGAATTTCTGACATTAAAGGAGCAAGATGCTTACTTGGAAATTCGAATTTGTGAAATTAATGCACATTTGGGAGGATTTGGAAGAAGATTTAGTGGAGATTTTTGTGGGAAATTGTCCCCACATGGATTACCATCCATATACACTTGTCATTCTATCATAAAATTCGAATTTGGCACATAAGGGAAGAAGAAAATGATTTCCAAAATTCGATTTGTACACTTGGCATTGAAGCTCCATTCAACAAATTCGAATTTCTCTTTGGGATTGTCACCTCATGCCACTTGTTTAATCACTTCTACATTGGGATTGGATCTCATAGTTCTATATAATAGAACCTTAAGCTCTCATTTGTATCATGTAATAAGCTATTGGGCTTGACGAAACTCTACCATTTTGTACTTGCATACTTTCTTAATATAATCAAGACTTTGGGGCTATCTGGCTGGTGTTCTCTTGGCGTTATAAAGTGATGTCATTTCATACTACTGTTATTGTGTTTAATTTCATTCGCATGTTGAATTAATATTAGTTTATACTTGTCATCTTGTTTGAATTGATGTGTGCAAGCTATCTTGCACATATCATTGATTTAGAGTAGTATTCTAGAGATAACCTTGCCAATTCATTTTAGGAGGAATGTTTGGTTTATCTTATTCATTATATTGCTCTAATCTTGTGAAAACTAATACGCGTTCAAGTGTGTAAGAAAGATTTTTTGTATTGTGTGTAAGAATCCATCTAGAAGTGGAAGAAATCTCAATTAGATCAACTCACTCCTAGAGTCACAACAATCTAAGACTCAGTCATTTTTTCGCTCCAAGTTTTCCATCTAACGAAGAGCAAAAGAAAGTTTTCTTAGTCTATAGCTCTTGATCATCCATTTAAAATTCAAAATACTTCTTTGGTTCTAGTTCTTTCAAAGTTATATCTCCTATTCAAGAGTCATTTCTAAAGCTTGGCAAATATGGGAATTCACTCCCATTAGTTGACCTAGTACTTTGTAAATTAAATTCTAAGTTTAGTTTTGGTTTCTTTTTTCCTAATTTCACACTGACAATTGGTAATTTTTTTGTGTTTTGCAGCCCATAGGCTTGAGCATTAGGCAACAAGGAGCTTGAGGAGAAGCTTTGGAAAACTATTCACTCATGTGTATGCAAGACTCCTTCATGCAGTCCAAAGACTGATTTCTAGGGAGGCCATAGGCGCTTGGGAGAGAGTCACAAACTCATCTAGGTTGTGGGCCTTTTGAGCCTTGTGAATCTCTTTTGGAGAGTTTTTTCCATCTTCAAGTTTGTTGTTATATTTTTGGGGGAGAGAGTCTAGCTTTGTTAGAGTCTTATCTTTGTAAAGATCTCTCTCATATTATGGGTTGCCCTCTTAGAGGCATTTTTACCCGCTTTAGGCGCCAATAAAAGATAATAAAAAAATTGTTGGAGGGAGCTTGGGATTTTTTCCATGGCATCCCCCTTCCTCATTTAGAGGAGGGATTCTTATAGGTGGCCTAATCTTGTTTTTAGTTTCTCTTAGCTTTCTAGCTTTTAAATTTCATATTGTACATGCTCAAAATGAACACATTTCATGCCACGTGCAATTTTTTACTAATCTTGTATTTAAATTCTCACATGCATACGCTCTCAAGTTTTGCAAATTATTTCTCTTTGAAGCATTTGCATTTGCATTAGTTTAATTTGGGGAATTAACACAATTTGCATTTCGTCTCTAGACATTTTAGTGTAGGAAGGCCCCAAGCCTCATTAAAATTTTACCTCTAACATAAGTTGGTTGAAGTAGACATCTTAGGGATCCTCCACTACTCTATTGACTCTTCACTGTAAGATTCATATCTTTGGGCGAGGGTGAGGTTTGAAGATTGAAGAGTTAAATTGAAATTTTGTTGCAGAGATAATTAATAAAATTAACCAAGAGCATTTTCCATTACATTTACTTTACTTGTCTCTTGATGGTTTGAGTTTTCATATGCAAAGTCTATTCCAAAAGCAAGTATTGTAATCATTTCAAACAAGTGTTTTCTTTTCATGCTTCAAGTCTAATTGCATATTGATGTCTTGGTTTAGCACTTCCTTTCTTTTACATTTCCAAGTTAATTACTAATTTTTGGGTTTTGGCAAGATATGTTTCACATGTTTTGATTTATAAAGTTCATTATCTCAAAAGCATTTTGTATCTTACATATCTTGTGCAAACAATTCTTATTTACATTTCAAGGTTACTTTGCTTTCTCTTTCGAGATCATTGCATTTTACTTTGAGCAAATATATCTTTAGATTGTTGACAAAATTCCTTATAAGGCACTGGTTTTATGGTTGTCAATCATATTAATGATTGACATTGTTATTTCAAGTTGTTCACTTCATATTTGCTCATAAATCCTTAAAAGTTATCCATTTTCACTATAACACTCTCCTCGAAACTCACATATTTTAACTTAACTTTTCATTAGGGACCATCTTTTAACTTAACCTAGGAAATAGCTCAAACAGAGAGAGTCGGGATTAATGTGACAGCGCCTTCTCTAAGTTCCCTGCCACCAACCACACCTTGTGGGGTTGAAGGCTTTTCTCACTGAGTTGAGGGTAGGTGTAGGCGGCAAGGTCAACAGGGTGACTATGAAATGCTATTTGAAGTTCTTATTGATGATGTCATGTTTGGAATTTTTTGGTAAAATTGGGAAAACCTATCTTGTTAAGATGGAACGATAAGGTCTAAAATCCTGAACCCTTGAAGTTTTGGTAATGTTGGTTTTGCTATGTTTCTACATTGAAACCCTGGCTCAATAGGGTTTAGTGGAATGTGTGAGCAAGACCCTTATTTGTCTTAGAAATGCTTCCTTTGGTATGTGTGTGTTTGTTTGATCAAATCTTAAGTGTAATCAAGATGATTGTGTGTCTAACTCTTATTGATATTTGTGATGCTCAATTTGATTATCTCATGATATGAAATATATTTGCATGACGATGAAATCTAAGCTTATATGGATATGTCATTTTTGGTTAAAATCCTAGGTTGGTCTATGTCAGATGTATTAATATTGTTGGACATATGATATGCTTATGTATGGTTATGAATTCCTAGATATATGTGTGGACCTAGTTATTGATGGTCATAAGTCTTAAAACTTAATCGAAGTACTTGTTTCAAGATTTAATGGAAGTCCTTGTCTGAGATTCTAGGATAATGATATCTGGACATATAGGGTGTTGTAGCTAAACCTAGTGAAGTTAAATTGTCTAGTATGTGTAAGGTAATTCTGAAATCTATCTAGATGATTGTTGGAAAATGAAGATCTAGTGTTTTGCAGTTAAAACCAAACATTGTCTATGTAACAATCTGAGATCTATGTATTTAATGGTTGTTGAGATTGAGATTGTGGAATTCTAGGGTTTTGGAGTTAAACCTTAGTCAAAGTAAAATCTTCGTAATATGTTGATTTAAGATCTGTGTAAGACTGTTGAATTTGTGAAAATGAAATTCTAGGGTTTTGGAGTTGAACCTTAGTTGAAGTAGAAATATCTGATGAATAATGACCATATGATAATTTGAGATTTGTGAAGAGATTGTTGAATTTTGAATTTTTAGGTTGAATCTAATGGTTGCTCGGAAATCTAGGGGTTAGAACTAACCCTAGTGGAAGCTGGTGAAATTAATGACTAAGCTATGATTGACTTTGATTGATTTTTGTATGAAATCTAGGATTTGTATGAATCCCTAGTGAGAAGTCCGACTTATGTATTTTGTAAGGTTGTTAGATGCTTTGTAGATCTATATTTATTTTTTCTAGGGTTTGCTATATGTTGTAGTAAGGTATGTCATACCTTTGGAAGACACATTGAAACCTTAGATGGAATGAATGTTGTTATGGAGTAGTCTAGGGTGTATGACAAAGTCCCTAGCGAGATGTTGAAGAGTATATGTCTCTTGTTTATAATTAAGTCTGGGTACCTGATATGAATAAAGATTGAAATGCTTATGTGATTCTGATATGGCTAACATCATGCTTCTATATTTTTGGTTGTACTTGTTATTAAAGTTGTGCAGGTACACAATCTTCAACTAGGTGAAGATGTTCATTGGTGTGATAAGCATGATGAGGTTGATGATAACTCTGATGAAATAGTTGGAAGCCACGAAAGATTCTCCAATGTCGAAAAGGAAGAATTTGGTCTCCCCGAGGAAGCATGAATAGAAGAGATCTCTCTAAGATTAAGAGAGAGTCTGGATAAAGACGTGCTTCCTGGTTGAGAGGGAGGGCAAAGCTTGGTGTTAATTGAAGAATGAAATTCAGAGGATATGTTGTTGTATGAGAAGTAGGAAGGAAAACATATGATTGAGGAATTTTCTGTCAAAGATTGGGCTGATAGTCCTACTATGGAAAGTTGAGAAGCAACATCAAGTTGTCTATAAAACCATGGAGGTTTGCATTTGATTATGTACATGTGAAAGTATATTATTGATTGGGGTTGTGTTTGTACAGGTGAATCTCTCAAAGGATTTGATAGCATTCTGGTTACCAATCCGTTTGATTGGGAGAGATTGGTCATTCTTGATCTATTGGATCAAGGGCTATTGAGGCTTTGTGAGTAAAGAAATGTCTTGGAGGACATATGGCGAGCACATTGTGTTGATGTCTAGAAGATGGAAAGGTGGTGTTAATCAAAGAGCTCTGTTTTGGATACACACTTGGATTTTTGGGTTGATGGTTAACAAGTAACCCTGAGGGTACCTAAAGGGGCTGAAAGCTTGAGTCCATATTAATCCCACCTCAATAGATTGCCTTGGTCGAGAATCTAGTCCATGGCATTGTGGTCCCTAAACTGTTCAGTGATTGTTTGGATAGATTGCCCTGGTCAAGAAATCAGTGCATGGCATTGCGGTGCCTAAAGTTCTTCATGGTTCATATAGTTTGAGATCTTCCATTGTATTTGTACATTATGAATACCTCCATAGTTAAGAGGGAGTGTTGGAAAATGTAACTATGTTCGGTCTTCAACAATGTACTTGAGTCATCATATAATGTACTTGTCAAAAGAATGAAGAAAATAATTTTTATTATTATTATTGTGACTTATTAAAGCATGGGTTTCATGCTGGGGTCACCATGATTTAAGTCAAAGTCCCCATTGAGGACTTTTAGGATTTATTACGAATCTATAGAGTTATTGTACATTTAGAGAAACCCTTCTTGGGCTTTTGAATCATGTAAAAAGGTTAAGTATTGAGTCAAATATGAATTATGTAACCTCCATACCATGTCGACCTAGAAGAAGATCAAGTTGGCCTAAGGACCCTATTCGACCCCAGAAGAAGCCTATAAAAGGAAGCTCATCGAATCCATTTGGAGAATCATTCTCTCATCAAGTTCGAATTCTCTTGTAGTTGGGAAGAAGTGTGAAAATCTCTTGTTTCTAGCCGGAAGTGTGAAGTTCTCTTGTAGCTGGGAAATTCTGTTGTCGGAAGCCGAAGTGAGTGTGAGTTTGGGGAAGTCTAAGGAAACAAGTAAAATTGAAATTTTGGTATCTCTCTCTCTCTCAGTTGTGTGCCCTAGACTGGGAGATCGAAGTCTTCCAAGTTTCACAATTGTCGAAAGTTGCCAGTAGTCGTAAGTTGTTGCATAGTCGAAGTTGTTGGGAAGAGGTTGAAATTTTGGGAGGCTGACTTGGTGTGTTGGAAAGGTTTGGTCTTGGTCTAGGGTGAAGAGTCTCAAAGCATACTATTGAAAGGAAGAATTATCTTGACTATGTTTTCCCCTCGAGGGGGGTTTTGCCTTGGCATGTGCCTACATCTGGTGTTTATTGTTTTATGTGTTGTTGCTTTCAGTAATTGCCTGATGAACTAAAGGAAGAAGATATACAAAATTGTAATAATAAGAAACATCACAATTAATTGTCAAGATCAAGAAAATATTTATTGCCTTTCTAATTTTCTAACAAAGGAAACCCTAGGAGAAGGAGAATAGGTCAATCTAGAAGCTCAAGATTTCCATCTAAGTACACAATGGTGGAATGGAAGATTACTCTCAAGAACTCCCTATCACAATCATTATTTATAATGTTGTGCTTTGTAGATGCCACAAGGTTGTGATGGGAGGGGAACGAAGGGTGAGGGAAAGGAGTGAACAAATAGTTGCTCAAGGTGATGGTTACATTGGAGAGGGAAGGTCATGGAGTGATGAAAACCCTGAAGGTGTGTTCAATGAGGGGCTCTTCCTTGACACTATACTTGGAAGGGGGAAAGGACTCACGGTCACTTTAGATCATGTGACAAGGGGTGAGGGAATCACTTGACGAAGACTCAAGATGATGAACAATAGAAAAGGGAAAAGGGGAAGGTAAAGTCCCAATGAGATCCTTTTCCTGAAAATCTAACTCTAGAGGCTCAAGTGATTCGAATATACTCCCGGAATCATAAGGAAGGTGGGTATGAGCAAGGGCCTTATCAATCCTACCATTATTGTTGCCAAAGATAGGGTCTTCGCAAAAAGGAGAGTTAATCATCTCCAACTGCTCCTTTTCATGCAAGGGAAAATGATAATTCTACTTCCCAAGGATATCGATGAATGTGTCCTCATAAATAATGCTTGGGAGAAAGGGAGAACCGCTATCAACCTCATCCTCCTTGTCGGTGTCATAAATGGGAGCACAGTCAAATTGAGGACCAATGATTTCCTACTTCTCCTTTTCAACATGGAAGTAATCTCCAATCTCATCTTCCAAGGGCCTAATGGGATCATCTTTCACAAGGTACTCAAAACAGGAGTCATTGGGAGTAATATCCTCGAGAAAGGTAAGGTGGGTCTCAATTTCACTTTCCATAAACCCATCCTTCCCAGAACCTGTGCTTTCTTGTTCATTATGTGGACCTAATGAGGACTCATCTTCTTGCTCATCACTAAGATCCTCAAGTTTATCTCCAATTTCTTCATCTTGACTAATGAGACCTTCCCTTCAAAGGGCTTCCTCTACGCTTGCACAAGCAGCTTCATTAGATTGGAATTTGGGTCCCTTATACTTTATGAATTTGTTGAGCAAGTTGATAAACGATGAAATGCTTTTAGGTTCACATGAGTCGAGCCAACCTCAGTGCTTGTATTCAATAGAAGCAATAAATAACTCCACAAGGTTGTCTAGATGAACCACATTAACTTTGGAAGCATGCTTCATAAGTTTTGCTATGTGGTCCAATGTTGTGGATGGATCACCCTTGAATTGTGGCATATTTTGCATAAACTTCCAATCCAAGCCATTTGGGTATCCTGGAACGCATGTGATATCCAAAGCAAGAAACCACTCATGAAGCTTTTTAAAAGCCATTGATCTTTATATATTGATGTCATGGGAGTAGCCAGGGGGAACTAAAATTGCCTTAACAAATGCTTGCTTCAAGTTCAAGAAAAAACCAGGGCTTTGTTCTTCAAATGGATTCGTCAACAATGATATGTCAATATGTCGTACGAGGAATAAAACCCACATCTCGTGTCCCCACCAATGGCGCCAAAAAGTTACCACTCAAACTAACAGGAGTCCTAGAAGGGAATCCTAAAAGGGACAATTGCTAGGTCAAGGGCAACAATGGAGCAATAGCCCATTATCACCACAGCTAAAGCTCCTTACTCTTTATAGACTTTCACCGATGGGAGGAGACCCGGTATGATAAGGATCACAAAGATGAATAAATCAAAGATAGGATGAAGGGTGATCCTAGAAGCCTATTCACAAGAGAGGCTCAGGATTGTGGCTTGCTTGTCTTGGAGGACAAGATGGAAGGCTCTCTAGGAACGGCTTGGGGAGAATTTCAAGGGTCAGATTTTGAGTATGTGTCTTATAAAGGAAATCCCTAAGCCCTAGAATTCTTGTGAAAACTTGGGTTCTAGGTGATCTTTGAAGAATTAACCTTGATAGTGCATGGGACCACACAGAACCAAGTGGACACGAGGTTAGGTCACGAGGATAGGATTTAGCAACCAATGATATACTTGACATAATTAGGGAAGGGAAAGGGATCAAGGAATGAATTTTCAATGAAAGGCAATGCGAGGATCCCAATGAGATTTCCAGCCTAAGGGAAACCGAGGGCAAGAATTGGTCTTCGAGCTAGGGCTTGTGATATCTCAAGACCCCACCGTTGGAATCTCGTGAAATTTGGAGGGCTTTTTGAGGACACATTGGCGCAATTGTGGACCAAATATCTAAGTATTTGGATGGCTAGATTACGAAAAAATCGATGCCCGAGGTGACCTATGTAGGCTAGGCCTAGAAAAATGGGGTAAGGTGAAAGAAATTTGCTTTAAAGTGATCACCAGAGGACGACCAGTGCTTTGTCCTTTGGGAGAGATGGAGTCATGGAAGATTTAGAGTTTGGACTGATTTCCACTTGTAAGGGAGGCCTAAAAGAAAACTTCGTTGGGCATTAGGCCTTAATGGAAGTAGCTTCAAGGTCATTTATACTTCGTTCGACAATATTTGATGACTTTTCAAGACAAGGATGTCTTTAGGAACATTCATTCGTTCAAACATGGCCCAATCATGATACAACACTATTTAGAGATTTAATTTCCACAATTTCGTTCCAAGAAAAGCAGCAAATTAACCCTAGAATAGCGAAAATCCCAATATCATGAATGCAGCAAAATAAAGAATCAAAATAGCATTAACATAGTACTTACATGCAAGAAGAATATATCCAATCACCAAGATATGCCAATTATAGAAGCTCCAAGGCAAAGAAGAATAACCAAACATCGAAGTTCATCCATTCATCCAAAAAGTCTCATCCTTAAAAGATAACGAAAATCTCACAAGAAGATATGATCCAATCCAAGTGATGATGCTAAAATGATATCACATCACTTGTATTTATACATGTCCAAATGAATTCGATTTGCCTAATAAGGCCTAATTGAGACCCTAAAATAAAATAATGTACAAGATAACTAACTTTTGGTGACAAACCCACCAATCTAACTCAAAATAAAAGAATAAGCCTCTCAAGAGGTCGAATGATCAATAATGCATGTCGTTGGGCCTTATAAGAGACCTAATGAAGTCCATAGGTGCCAAAATGTGAAATAGGACTCCCAAAGCAGTGGACAAGGGGGTGGCCCCTTGTTCTCCAAGTAATAAACTTTTGGTGGTCCTAAGTGGGTGTAGGGGCACACAAGTGTCCTCATGGGTCTCCAACCAAATCAAAGATACCTATAGACCATCATGGTATAAGTGATGCCACATCACCATATAAGTCCTGGGTCATCTGCGAAGTGCATAATGTGACTGTGGGGGTCAATTGCGCATGGTGAACTGGGTGCATCTTCCTCGTCCAATAGGTGAACCATAAGCGATCTCTGAATGACTCTGGGGATCCATGGAATGGTACCTACTGTTGTAGAGGCCAATGGCTCTCCACACACACCCTTCATGTACCAATGTAGCCCTCTGAAGGGTTAAGACCCCCTATAGGGAGACCAAACCTCAAATGAAAACCATCTATAATCCTGCATAAGATCCAATGTGTCCCCTTACCTTCTAGCATATCAAGTCATTAAAGCAATCAAGTAAAAGAGTTTACAAACCATGCAAAACAAGTGGATACTTCATAATGTCATGCCCTTCCATAGTGGGCTTTGACACGTGCTAATGTCTCCAAGCTCCAAGAGGAGTTAACGAATCATCCTATTAGGAGGTTTCTACTTTTAAAGGGGGTGATATGTTCATGGTACATCTGTCAAATGGTAGTGGCATGTGATATAATGAAGGAATGGAGTAGGGGACAAAGGGGAACAACCTGGGTCACATCCCATGGCACAAGGGTAGCTGACAAAAGGGAAGCCCACACTTGGATAAATAATGTGTAGGAGGAAGCAATCGTGGTACATGAGTTACTTCAGCCTTCTTCGAATGTCTTTTGCCTTTTATGATTTTCTTTGGTTAACTGCTCGGGGCTCAAAGGAATGAGAGCATGATGTGCAAAGTATAGTAGTGGATAACCCCTTTTAAGGTGAGGCAGTTCATCTCCCACCAGGGGTTGGGACAATCATTAGTCCCTGAATGATGAAGGAGACTAATCTAGGGCCTCTATGAACTAGGGTGATGGCCATGGAAGGGGAAGAGCTCATGTAATGGCTTTTTCCCACGTGCTAAATGTGTTTGTCCCAGCCATCTTTTGCATTTTGTGGTACAATTTCCTATTGAATGTGACCAATTATGCTTTTTCTTTTCTTTTTCGCTGCATCAACCTCTGAGGCATCGTTCCAAGCCCGACCCAAGATGTGGGCAAGGGGAGAGGGTGGTTGACCCTATGTGGACCCAGTGGAGGAATGTTGACCCAAGTGGGAGAAGTGATGAATCGTGTTATAATGATTGGAAGAGGAGTGATATATGTGAATCAGGGATTGGGACCAAACATCCAAAATCAGAGTTTCCTATGTAATACCATCCCAAAAGCCCAAAGGCCAGTAAAAGAGATCCCACAAAACTAAGGTTCAAGGTTAACATCCTAAAAGAGATCTAGGGAACAAGAGCACAGACCTAGTCCACTCTTTCCGCCGAATCCCCCCATTAGTCTATGCCCAAGAGTTTCCATGATAAGTACACTAAAATACTTAGTCGCCAAATGACAAGGCATACCTTTAGGTTTGGTAGGCCCACATTCAAACATACGATCATGACAGATGGATGAGGGACCACATGATTGGCTCAGGTGGCGGAAAATGGCACAACAAGCTAGTTGGTGGTTGCAAGGGGCTACTGGCTGCCGACTAAGGACCATCATGGAGAAACAAAGATCCCCTATGGATATCACCTACAAAATGGTGGGTAATAGGATCATCATTCATCAATTTATTGAGTCATTGTAAACACATCCTACGAATTTATAATATCAATGATGCTAGTAAGGCCTCATATGTATGTAGCAACCTAAGTAAGCCTATTATTTTGGCGAAAAATTCATGCTAGGTGGCTTTTCATCTCACTAACTCATTTGTGTTTCCAAACACGGATGGTCGGCAGAGTTTTTCCCTCCAACCTCATCCCAAAGCTAGGGTGGAATTCTTCGTTAAAGTCTTAGGTGAGTCCTAGTGTTCTAGTTGAGTCTTATGTAAAAGTGATTTGGGAATAATTTAATTTAATTGATTAATTTATTTTATTATAAATCACTTGGTTTACTAGATCATATTGTGTCGCAGAATTGGGTATGTAATTTGAGATCTATACTGAACAGGTGTTCCCCCTTTGAGGGTTGAAAATGTAAAAATATTATGTAAAAAATATTTTTGTGCATGGTCCCTCATAGTTAGACACCACAGCTAAAATATTAGAAGGTGGAAAAAATTATTAATCCCCTCAAGTGTCAACTAATTAAATTTTCTGACAAAAATAAATTAAAATCTTAAGCTAAAAATTTAATTAAGTAGAGTCAAAATTAATGTCTTAGAGAAATTAAATTCTCCAAGTGGAAATTTCATGGGTATCAAAGAAGTTAATTTTTGGAGGTCCCCCACCAAGGGAATATTGGAAATTCCAAGAAAAATTGTATGCTTGGACCTTGGTGGTTAAGTCAAAGTCAATTGTTTTGAGGAAATTAGCTCAAAATAGTTAATTTTGAGCTAATAAAAAATGAGTTAAATGAGAAATTCAAAAAATCCAAAATATAAATATTTTCAATGGTGGAGATTAAAAGATGATCAAATATTTTTCGACGACTGAGATTACTTTGAAGAAGATCAAGCCAACTAGTTATTACTTTTCCACTTGGAGGATTTATCTATAAATTAAGAGTTATTTGACTCTCAAGCCATCAAATGTTTGGCTAAGAAAATTCTGATGAAAAATTGATGTAACGCTATTGTCCCGCTAGGAACGTTTGGTGAATCATAATTAAGACTTTGGGGTGCAATTCATGGTGTTTATTGTCTATTGATTTGTAGTACATGCTAGGTACAGGGATTCCTATATTCTGTTTATTTTTTTAAGTTTGTTTATTCATTAAATGGGGATAAGAACATTCTATTGATAGATTTTGGTTTTATCTTAGGTCATCTGATTCATCATATGTCTAACAGGATTTTTTGAAGAAAAATATATAGTGTTTGCATGTTCCCTAGTCCTTGGGCTCTAAGTTCACAAACTGTGGACGTAGGCTAACCTTGTTTGCACTCTAAATATTTATATGGTTTATTTAACTTCACTAAAGTTGTAGCTTGTATCTATTCTTAGAAATAGACTTGGTCATTTATCAAAAAAGTTCATAAAAAGTATTCCTCAAAATTTATCTCAAAAGCATTGTATATTTGTACATTTGTAAATAATTTTGTATAATATATTTTGTAAATTATTTTTCTAACTGGAGTTTTGGGGTTTTGAGAATTTTTTTATATATTGGGGTTTTGGGTATTTATAAATTTACTTTTGCAGGTATGATCAAGAAGAAGAACTAGAATAGAGCTAATCTAGGCCCTTGAGGGTAAGATCTAATCTCCAAATTTTTTTGGAGGGCCAATTACTAAAGAAATCTTAAGCAAATTTATTTTTTCAGAGTTGGGGCTTCATGTTTTAGGGCTTCCAGCCCGAGATCTACCCTCTCCAAGGCCAATGTCCTCTTCTTGCCCATCATCAGCCATTTTTGGCCTCTTTAAGGCTGGTCGTAAGCCCTAAGGGCCTCGGTCCCCCTCCTCTCCCTTTGCGTCTGGGTGTTTAGGGCCTTTTAGGCCCAGTCGTGAGGCCTAGAGGCCTCAGCCTTCCCTCCTCGACCCTCCTTCCCTTTCTTTCCTCCTCTGCTCTCCCTTCCTTCCCCTCCTCGGCCCTCATTTCTCCTTCTTCTGCCTCACTGCAACCCTCCAAGGGCTTTCAGCTCCCTTCCTCGGCCTCCTACCCTATGTCGCTAGCCCTTAGAGGGCTTTCTCCCTTTAGCATCAAGCCTTTTTGGCCTTTTCCCTCCCCCTTTGCCTCTCCTGTGGCCTCCTAACCCCTCTCTAGCCCTACTTGGCCTAGTGTTGGCCCTCCTTGGCCCTAATTTGATCTTTGTCCATCTCTCAATTTTCTGGACTGAATACTTGGTGTGTTTTGCAGAGAAGTTGGCTCAAAAGTTTGTGTTCTCAGGTGGCATCTTCACTAGAAAATTTTGGGCAAATTTGGCAAGTGTGCTACAAGGCCTTGCGCTTAGGGTTCTCTCTCTAAACCCTCACTTTATCTTTGTTTTACTTCATCTGTCATAAATTCTTCATAACAGTGATATAAGTGCCTTAAAATCACATCTAAGTAGTGTTAACACCTTAATAATTTCATGGTTAAATTTTGCTAGTGTTTTAGCCACTTGGGCATTGTTTATTAGACCTAGATCTATTTATTTGCTTGCTGGAAATCACTCCATAACTGAATAATCAGATCTGATATTTTCTGCATATTGCATCCTAAAGGGCTTAAGAATCTAACTTTGCAGTTTGGAAAACTTGTTCTAGCATTTGATAAATTTCGGGCATGTTTTGGCATAAGCTACCACACTAATAGCTCACTAATTGCATAATTTTCTCACTGCTGTAATAAGAGTTTTCAAATCTGATACACACTGAATATTGCATCATAAGTGGGCTAAAATTCATTAATTTACATTGGCAAGTCATTAGGCAGCGCATTGGCCACTTTATGTTTCATGTTGCTTGGCAATTTCTTGGTTTGAAGTGATCCTTCACTGTTGTCCTAAAGGTTAACAAGTGCTAATAATTCTAAAGTGCTACTGCAATTAGTGTTTATTTGGAAACTAACATTTATTTGTCTTGTGTTACATATAAGAATTTTCAAACTTTGCACATGAATCACTCACACATCTAAGCTTTAAATCTTCTAATTTTGTTGATGAGCTAAATCACTTTGGCATTAAGATCTAATTAACATTGTGGTTGAAGCATTGTTGAATAAGTGCTCTACGTTAAGTTCATAATCTTGTGCTCTTTCATAATCTTAAGAAGATTTGGTAATTTTATTGTTTATCCTGATAAATTGGCATCTTAAATTTTAATTGAGCATCTTTGATTATTGGTATTGTCTAAGAACATAATCGTAGTATAAGATTGTTGATTGAATATCTTGAGTAATTGGCATCTTGTGGATTTGACATTAGTACTAAGTTAATGGCACTTTCTTGGTTGTAAGATTGCATTTTTTTATTTACAAGTACTCTTGTCATACAGAAATATCATAAAATAAAATTAATTTAAATAGAATAAAATGAAATAACAATTAATAATTAAATTAAATTAAATAACAATTAATAATTAAATTAATAAGATTAATAAAATAAATCAAATAAAATTAATAAAATAAAATTTCCCAGCCGACTATATGCTGATCCTAAAATTCTTTTCCTCATTAGTATTTATTACTCTATGGCAGCTCATCTTCTATCATCATTCATAAGTCCTGATGATGGATCCCACTTGGGATTTGAAACGTTGGCATAAAAACGATCATACTGTGGGTTCTCCGGTAACAAATTCAAAAAATACAAACCACAGATCTCTTAAATCCATAACTTAAGTACTTAAACCTTAAGCGATCTTAACTAAGAATTTCACTCATAATCATTGCATAAGCATTCTAGGCTTGACTTGCACTAATAATTTACCTCCAAGCATAAGCTTGGTTTTGGTTGATAAACTACTAGGATAACCCTTTCTCATCTAGCTTGAGGGATTTGGCCATTTTTAGCGGTTAACACAATGACCTTGCAATCATCAAAGCCACAATCTCTGCGACGCCAGAGGCACTGGGTGGTTGGAAAACAGGGGGTGGCATCATTAATCAAGCCTCTACTTGCTTCCCGTTGGCTTCCTTCCCACAACGTACTCTAAAGACTGGTCTGAAAACAGTTAAGAGGGAGGTTCCCTTTAGACTAGGCATATAATTTAAAAGTAATCAAGATCTTTGCATTACACTCAGTTTCTAGGACTTGCATCTCATATAGGTTAGTTGTTCATTTAAGTAGCAGTTGTCCATTTGGTTACTTGGTCTTGATTTGTAATAAGCAAGAATTTTGACTACACAAGGCACTGGTCTCATTTCTAAATTTAATTAAATCCTTAGGTCTTGCTAAATTAAACCGAGTAGCTAGGGCACTCAATTGTGTCTCCCGAATAAATTGGTTCCCAACTTGTCTTTCATCATTTCAAATTCATGGGTTCTACCCCCATAGCCTGTTGTTGGTAAACAGCGAAAACAGAGTGGGCGGGGATCAGAGTGACAGTCCCCGCCATGAGTCATTGTCACAGTGCCAGTACAATCTGAGTGACAAGTCCCAAGCTGCAAATAAAGGCCTCTAAGGACGTGATGGTTCATTCCCCTAATCATCATGCTCTAGGGTTGGATGGATTTGAGATGGACAACCAGTTCGGTAGGTTAGGCCTTATCTTCCTTTAGAATGAGGTTTTCTTCACTATCCTGAAATGTTCACAGGATGATGCTTCCTAGTAGCAATACATTTGTTCAAGGTGTTTTGCAGCATCTCTAACTAGACCTGCTCTCCTTGCAGTAGGTCAAGTCAACCAGATTTGAGCTTCAAAACTAGATGAATTGTTATTGAAATGGCGCTTTTAGGGTTTCAAACCACTTCCATGATGGTGGAAGGCAACATGCAAGCATTGCCATGACACTGCTATTTTAATAGTTAGGATTTTAGGGTGTGCAAGTCAATTTTGAGCTTATACTCAGTTTTCGTGCAAAAACATGAGTCTAATCAAATGGATTTCATTGACATCCAAGGTGTTGTGATTTTTATCAGAGCTTGTTTTTACTTTTACGCATGCTATAGTTGGCAAAAATCTCATAGCAGTTTCCTTCATTTTCTATCTTTCCTATTTTTAGGAGTTGGACTACTATTTTCAGTGTTCCTATATTTAGCATTACTATTCTGGCAGGTATGGGTTCTACACTCAATTCTTGTGAGTAGTCAAAAATTGGTTTAGAACTGAGCAAGTGGACATTTGAGTGTGACATGTGGCCATTACAAGGCTTGTCTCGTCAAGAAAACCCTAGGTTGACCCACATTTGCATTCTTACCCACCAAAAGTGGGTGCCTACGAAACAAATATTTTATAGTTGGCAGAAATCTCATAGCAATTTCCTTCATTTTTTATCTTTCCTATTTATAGGAGTTGGACTGCTATTTTCAGCATTCCTATATTTAGCATTACTATTTTTGGCAGGTATGGGTTCTACACTCAATTCTTATGAGTAATCAAAAACTGGTTCAGAACTAAACAAGTGGACGTTTGAGTGTGGCATGTGGCCATTACAAGGCTTGTCTCATCAAGTAAACCCTAGGTTGACCCCCATTTGCATTCTTACCAACCAAAAGTGAATGACCCCCTACGAAAAAAATCCCCTACCATCTCTTCCAGTTAGCAACCCCTGACAGCGATTAGTAGTCGATGATGATGTGACATCCATGTCTCTACCACCTGTGAAAATTCGAGAATCCCACCCAAATCAACTATTGCAGCAACTGATTAAACTTCTCCTATTTGTTAATTACTAAAACAAATTATTTACTGCTTCCTGTAGCAAATATCGAAGCTAATACATTGTAGCCTACATCAATTAAATAATATGCCCAAAACATGAACAGAACAATAGAGAAAAATCCACACAAGTGAGTTGTTTTTAGACAAATGTCCCCGGAAAAACCCAATGTGGGAAATCGGTGCAGCGGCTCTGAAGGTTTTATATTATTGAGTATTAGTTTTTGAATACAACTCTAGATGCCCTTCCAGCAATCCAGTTACAGAGAAAATAAACTGGCAGAAAAACTTGGTGAGATTACCTCACTCTACCCAGCGATTCCCGGTTGTTCCAACAGTTGAACCAACTGTCCCCGGCTATCTTTGCGCTGGCCCTACGTCAGCCTCAAAAGGCTCTGCATCAACTCAACTAGGAAACATCTTGCCTTTTGGAGCAGTTTCTAGTCCTCCCGACTCAGAAATGTCAGCTCCTCTGCAAAACTCAAATTTCTGCTCTGGATGACTGCAATGTCTCTGTGTGAGCCCTTCTAGCTCATTGTCAAGCTCTGTGTGGGCCCTTCTGGCCCAGTGTCAACCCTTCTGGTCCAGCGTCAACCCTTCTGGTGTCTTTGCCTCTCTCTACTGTGTATCCTGGGTTCTGGAGAAGATACTCTAATCCAACTATCCCTGCCCCTCATTGCAACAGCTCACTATTGAAATTCTCCCAGCAGCTCCTTTGCTCTGCTTCAGAAAATCGATTCTCTGAACTCTCTGTGTGTCTTCCAAGTGACCCTGAAGCCTCCTTAAATAAACTTCTCGTTGACATACAACAGCCCAGATTAGAAGCTAATTAATGGCTAAGATCATTTATGCTTGATCCTTGTCTTCTTCTAGAAATTACACCCACAGTTTATATTAATACCCTTTAATTATTTTATTTTCCTAAGTTTAGAATTAGGGTCCCTTTAAAAATTAATTATTATTTTAATAAAATATTTTTTGGGTGGAATTTCCCAAAAGGCTTTCTGGGTTCTTTGGAATACATGTGCCCAAGCCTCCCTGCAAAATTGAGACTTAGAGCACATCCGATGCTACCAGAAATCTACACTCCCTCTTAGCGAGGAATGTACTCTAGTAATACAACCTACCGAAGCATCATTATGTTCTGTAACATCTCCCTCTACGTTGTTGATGTCTGACATGTTGTTTACCAACTACTGCAAAAATGTTGCATTTGTACTGTTTCTAACCCTGCCACTGTCAACACTACATTCGTACTGCAACTCCCTCTGAAATTCTACATCTGTGTTGTTGTTGGCACTGCCACTGCACTGCAAACTGTTGTTGCTACTCCATCATCAACGGAAAAACATCCCAAATCATTGAACTAATTGTGTTCAGTATGATACCATGTGAATGTTGGCGCCTGACTAGTCACTGCGTTGGCCCTTTGAATCTACTGCGTTGCTGCTGACCTCTGCTCTATTCCAACTCTTCTTTGCGTTGTTCAATCTTTGATGCTCCTAGCCACTGCAACTGTCTCTCTGACACTCCTGGGCACCATCTGACACTAGTCCATCCTGCTACTTCTAATCTGGGCTCCCGTAGCAAGGAAATGATCCTAGAGGTGGGCTCCTCAAGGATCCTGCCACCTCCCTCCTGGCGAACTCCTCCTCGATCTTCACAATTGTAGCCTTCGAATCGTGCTTCTCATCTTTGTCCCTCTTCCTAAGAAGACATTGTGTTGCGTAGTGACCCATTTCACCACACCAGAACCACTTTATCTTCGAGACATCCTTCTTACGTCTTCGCTGCTCCTGCTGCCCCTTCAATGCAAGGGTTGCATTATCCTCCTCCTTCTTGGGCTTCGACCCACTGTTATTGCTTCCGTCAAGCTTACACTTGACTAGATCTCTCCTCAACTCCTCTTGCTTAATAGTTGCCCACATCTCATCCCAATTCGACAAAGCCGCCCTACCCAGGATACCCTAGACAAAGACTTGCCGCTCATCTGTGACAAAATTGAGGGTTAGTCTAACCAACTCTAAGTCTTGAGGTGTAGACCCCACAGCAAATAACTCATCACAGGTCTCATGAAGCTTCATGAGGAATGGATCCACACGCTTCCCCCCTTCTGCATCTGAGCAGATCTCAGTTTCTGCTCCAAGTACATCTTACGTTGCTCAGAATCCTTGATATAATGTAGACAACGCATCCCACTCTCCTTAGCAGTCCCTTTGCTAGCGATGTAACAGACCACATGATCCTTCACTCTGTCGAGGATCATTCTTTTCGTCTTCACCATCTCAACTCGATACTTCTTCAACAGATCTGCATCTGCAGGCACAGCTACCATGCTGTCGACATATGTCTTGAGGACATGCTCATCTAGGAGTGACATTCTAGCCTTCCAGATGACATAGTTGGATGCTCCGTCCAATCTATCCTGATCCCTCAAGCCACCGGTTGCCATCTCTGCCACGAATGTCGAAAATCTCCTCTCTGCTTCTCACTGTTGCTGCTCAGCCAATGAGTAAACAGACTTCTTGGCAGGAAGTCTTCTGAGGAAGAAATTCCCTCACTGTGCTTCTCTCTCTCTTCTAATTTTTTTTCCCAGTAAAACAGCCTGCAAAAAAATTGTATCCCATCAGCTCCTCCTCACGCTAAGGCTTCAATTATGATCCCTCTGCCACAGCAAGAATTCGATCTGGAAGCCCTTCTCTATCGACTCACTCAGAGAGAGACTGCCTCGAAATTCCGCCTCCCGGCTTGGACCATGCAAACCCTCTGGGGCTTCGAACTGCTACCTCCTGCAACTTTTTTAACCTCCCTCTTTTGCTCATTGTTGGGTTCTCTGGCACTGTTCTTCTTGCTTCACCTGCACTAGCTCTGATACCATGTGAAAATTCGAGAATCCCACCCAAATCAACTACTACAGCAACTAGAGAGTTAGTTGAAGATGACAAAAAACGCGCAGAACTAGGGTTTGCAGCAAGATTTCAATGTTGGGCACCATGGAGGGGCAAGAAGGGGGGAGTTCCACTCCCTCCTACAGTCATGTAGTCTCAAACCGCTTCAAGAAGCCCATGGAAGTAGAAACCGGGTGTATAGAAAGAGGAAAACATCAGAGCACAGAGGTAGGTAGAAACGCAGGAGGAAATCAGAAGAGAGAAGTGTATAGGAGTAGACAGTCAGAAAGCTAACCCCAAAATTCGAACAGGACCATGTAAACCTAAGGCATCCATCACACCCCGAGTGGTGTTAAGTGATCCAGCGCTACAGGGGCATAGGGAGCACATGGGGAATCTGTAGTGATATGCAAATTCATGGGGTTATGGCCAACAGAGAAGGCTCTACACGCATGGATAAAGAACCATTGGAAACCTAAGGGAGAAATAGATCTGCACCTTGGATCCAAGGGTTTCTTTACAGTTGTGTTTACAAACCTAGAGGATAAAGACAGGGTGTTTAAAGGAGGACCATACTTCTATGTGGCTGCAGGCCTCTATATGCGGCCATGGGTGATGAACTTTGTCCCAGAACGAGAAACATTTACATCGGTGTTGGTATGGATAAGACTATATTCCCTACCTCTAGATTATTAGCTGCCAGAATCATTAAAATCCATAGCTAATAAGCTAAAGCATTTTTTTTAAATATCAGAGGCCACACTGCACGGAAAATATACCTCCTTTGCCAGAATATGCGTGGAAATGGACCTTTCTAGGGCTTTGCCGATGAAATAATTCTAGAAGTATATGATGAAGAATGGGTGCAGGCGATGGACTATGAGCATGTACCCTTCAGATGTTGCAAATGCCATGAACACGAGCACCTCTTTAGAGACTGCCCTTTAAATAAAATGGAGAGCAATATCAAAGCAACCTCAGGTAAAGAGACTGAAAGCTTTACCAAAGTGGGAGGCAGAGGAAAAGGAGGGAAAAAGAACCAAAAAAAATCTACAAGGAAAAGGATGAAAGAGCGAATCAAGTAATGAAGAACAATCCTGTAGAGAAGGAAAAGGATGACAGCATGGAGGATAGACCTGATAAAAGCCAACAAAAGGGGGATCAGCCCAGCACTATGAATCTTGATAGGGACCAAGAGATGACCCCAAGCGAAGTGGGAACGGAGGATCATGAACTGCAGGACATACTAGAAAGGGAGCATCTCGATCTAGAAAAGTTCCTGGAGGAAGGAACCACCAAAGGAGAGGATTCGCTACCTCACGATGAATTTAACAGAGTACAACAACTCTTCCTCTAGAGAACTCAGGCAAAGGGTTCTGGGGTCAAAAGAAACCATGATAGTCAGGGTAACGAAGGGGTTAAAACTATGGAGGCAACAGTGGGACAAGCTCCCAAGAACCCAAGAAGGAAAAGAGGAAGAAAAAAACAGAATGAGGAGATGATAGAATGTGGAAAACTCATGATCAACTCAGGTAAGATGAAAGACCTAATTAGTTACTCATTTACAAATCTTTCTTAATGAAGCTTACAACATGGAATATTAGGGGTCTAGGAAGTAAAAGGAAACAACGAAACCTCAGCAATAGAATGAAAGAAGAAAAACCAGATATGGTATTTATCCAGGAAACAAAATGTTCTATAGACAAAATAAGAGAGATACATAGCAAATGGCTTATTAAGTATGAATATCTAGAACTTAAAGCAGAGAACGCCGCAGGAGGAATTCTCACACTTTGGAACCCTCAGAAACTTGGAATCCTAGATGCTGAAGCATCCAGGAACTACCTATCAGTGGTCATCCAACCTTTAGGGGACAAGGAAGTTTATCTGATCACAACTGTCTATGGTCCACAAAAGCTTGAAGACAAATTCAGGGTTCTAACCTCACTAGAGGAGCTTAGAGAGAGACATTTGGGCATCCCCTAGATTCTGGGAGGGGACTTTAATATGATCAGATCTCTCTCAATAAAAAAATGTGGGACCAAATCTCTAGGCAAAGATTCCATAGCATTTCAGAACTTCATAACCAACATGAGGCTAGTAGATACAGAAACCAATAATGGTATCTTCACCTGAAATAATAAAAGGGGAGGGACTTCTCAAGTGGCCTCTAAACTAGATAGATTCATTATCTCTGAGGACCTTATCCTCTCAGGCCTTGACTTGTCAGCTATGATCCTCCCTTTTGGAGGCTCGGATCACTGGCCTATTCAATTAGAAGCATCCTTTATAGGAACTCCAAGAAACAGACCTTTCAGGTTTGAAAACATTTGGCTTACCCACCCTGACTTCAACAGCAATATTGAAAAATGGTGGACAGAAGATTTGAATGCTCAAGGTACTAAAATGTTCCTTCTGCAGCAGAGACTGAAACACATCAAACTCAGGCTTAAAGATTGGAATAAGAATGAGTTTGGCAATATCTTCGAAGCCAAAAAAGTAGTTGAGGTGAAGCTATAGGAAATTAACTAGGAGCTCATCTCAAAGGGATTCACCGAGGAAGTTAAGAAACAAGTTGACTCGCTTCAACAGGATTGGGAAGGCTTATGTAAGCAAGAGGAAATCTTCTGGAAACAGAAATCGAGGGTACAATGGTTAAAGGAAGGAGAAAGGAATACAAGGTTTTTTCACAGGTCTACCATGGATCATAGGTCTCATAACAGGATTTTAAAACTGAAAGATACGCAAAGAAAACGGCTCAATACCCACAAAGAAATAGAATCTGCTCTGGTTCAACATTTCCGAGGCATAACAGAGGAGCCTCTCATAGACAGATCACAACTCATCAATGACTTCACTAAGCACATTCCTAAGCTTGTAACGAGAGAAGACAATTATAATCTTAACAGGCCAGTGAATGAAGAGGAGGTCAGCGAAGTCATCAAAGAGATGGAAAATGGGAAAGCTCCAAGCCCGGATGGTTTCAATGTTGACTTCTTCAAAGCATGTTGGAACATAGTCAAGCAAGATATCCTGGAGGTGGTGGAGGACTCAAGAAAAAACAAAACTGTTTTGAAGGCACTCAACACCTCTTTCATATCCTTGATTCCAAAGCAGGAAAATGCTATGACACCAGATAGATTTAAACCCATAGCATTATGCACTATGGTGTACAAAATTATTTCCAAAATAGTTGCAAACAAGCTTAAGCCCCTTCTTCCAACTCTAGTGTCTGAGGAGCAAACTGGATATGTGGAAGGTAGGTAAATTCTAAACAATATCATTCAAGCTCACGAGGTGGTCCACTCACTTAAGAGCAATAAGCAAGCAGGTATGATCATACAACTTGATCTAAAAAAGGCTTATGATAAGCTAAGTTGGGCATACATCAGGGAAGTACTAAAAGCATATGGCTTTGACCATAACTGGATAAGATGGGTAATGGCCCTTGTTACCACCTCAAGCTTTTCAATATTGCTAAATGGCTCACCATCCAAAACCTTTAAGCCTTCAAGAGGACTCAGACAAGGAGATCCGCTCTCACCCTTCCTATTTATTCTCATGATGGAAGGGCTAGGCAATGTGATCAAAGCTGCCAAAGTAGAAGGCAAAATTCAGGTTCTTAAACTCACCCTGAATGGGGATGCTTTGACTCATCAACAATTTGTGGACGACACCATGTTGTAGGACACACCTACGGTCAAAGAAGTTCATGCCTTCAAACAAATCCTAAAAGACTTTGCTATGGCTGCGGGTACTGAGGTAAGCCTTACCAAATCAAAGATTTTCTTTTTTAATACTGATATTGCTATTCAAAGAAACCTCACGAAAATTCTAGGTTTTCAAAGAGATCTTCTACCCTCCAAATATTTGGGAGTTCCTCTAACAGACAAACCTCTAAGTAAGATAGTTTGGGAGACTGTTATTAATAGACTCCAAGACAAAATCCGGAAATGGACAAACAGGTCTTTGAATTTGGCAGGAATACTAGTGCTTACAAAAGCCATCCTACAAACTCTTCCCATCTTCATGTTTTCAGCACTTCCAGCTCCTAAAGGAGTTATGCAACACATTAGAAATATCCAAAGAGATTTTCTTTGGGACAAAGGGAAAGAGAAAAAGAAATGGGCTTTGGTAGCCTAGGAAAAGATCTGTAAACCTGAGACACATGGAGGTTTGGGACTTGATGACCCTGAAACCCTAAACAAAGTTTTGGGGGCAAAACTATAGTGAAGATGGCTAAAGGAATCGGTTGCCCCTTGGGCCAAGGTATGGAAACAGAAATATGCAAACAATTGGCAAGAAAGGGAGCACATCAGAATGTCTGGGATCATCAAAGGCTCCAACATTTGGAACAAAGCTTGGGAGAATAGAGCTATTGTTCAAAAACACAGTTTCTGGGAAATCAGAGATGGAAATCTTGCTTGATTTTGGGAAGATAATTGGCAACAGGAACCAAAATTGTTGAGAGAAGATTTTGACCATCTTAAGAAAGATACTGATGACAAAGGGTTACACAGGGTAAATGACTTCTGGGATCAGGATAGAAGCAAGAGAAAATGGAGAGTATGGAAGAACCTGATTTACAGTGAGGACTCTCCATTGAAGGCCCAAGCAAAAGCTCTCACAGTCATCTTGGAACAGAGAAAGATTCTGAAATCAACATCTTCAGACCAACTGAGATGGAGCAAAAACAATGAAGGCAACTTTAACCTTAAAGAGGCCAAGTGAATAGCCCTTGGGCTTGACTTTCCAAATCCTGACACGGTATGGAAGGACCTATGGCAGAACCAAAACTAGATGAAAATCAAATTGTTCATGTGGTTGGTGCAACATAAAAAAACTCTAACTTGGGAAAACCTTCGGAAGAGAGGTGTAATTGGTCCATCAAGATGCCACCTTTGCAAATTACAAGAAGAAACTATGGAACACGTTCTCAACCTCTGCCCATTCACCTCCACCTTGTGGAATTGGGTGGCTTCAATTTTCAGACATTCTGACAGGGACATTGGCAGCATCAACAACACTTTGAAGAATTGGAGGAGAAATTTCTCTGCAAATGAAATAATTAACAAAGCTTGGGTGTTGGTTCCAGGCTTTCTAATCTGGGATGCCTGGAAAGAACGCAACAATAGAATCTTCAAGAACAAGATTGGTTCAGCCCAGAGCATTATGGCTCAGATTATAAGACAGCTCAAAGAGACTATAGGAATCCTTATAAAAAAAACCCACCTAAGAACCAACCTCAAGATCAAGATGTGCAGATACTTTTGCATTTGGGCCTTCAAGGGCTCTTCCCCCAGGGAATAGTCAAGATTGTAAGTCATATAACAGCTGATAAGGACTTCTGGCAACCTCCCCCCCATGGTTTTATGAAATGCAATATAGATGGGGCCTCAAAAGGAAACCCTAGCACTATTGGTTATGGAGGAGTAATAAGAGATGAAAAGGGTTTAATAAAAGCCATCTTTCACAGTCATTTGGGTAAAGCCACTAATAATATGGCAGAGCTCATGGCCCTTGAGATATGCCTAGAAATCTTAAGGGATTCAAATTTACATAATACCATAATTGAAGTTGATTCTGAACTGATAATCAATTCAAGAAAATATGCAATGGCTCAACACCAGACAGTATCAAAACACTGGAGGTTACTGCAAGTCTATCAACTTATTCAATCCCACCTGCGCAACATGAGAACCCTTAGTTTCATTCATGTGCGAAAAACAGCCAACAGGTTTGCGGATATTATGGCTAATGAAGGCATACTCTATTCCAAAAGCAATAAAAGATATGACTGGATAGAGACTCCACAAGGGCGATTGTGGGAAGAGTGTCACAAACAAGCAACCTTAGACAGGGAGTTCTATCAGAGCAGAGGAAATAAGCAGGATGAAGTATGATGAAAACAAAGGACTTTTGGTCAACACGGGGAAGAAGTATGAGCAGGATGTCAAGGACCAATCTAAAGTTTTACTCTGGTTATCGAGCAGGAAAATGGACCCGAAACACTATATTCCTAAGTTTTTCGGGCGGGAAACTAAATACATGACAAGTCTTCGAATGTATCAGAAATACATTAAATGTTGCCTTTTAATGTTTTGTGCCGAGCGCTTAATTAAAGAGTGGGCAGGTCAACGAAATCGCAGAAATCCAATGTATTTTGCGCGGCAAACAGGTAGACAGTTAACCTTCCAAACGGACCCGAAATGCAATTAGGTGGTGTCTTTATCAGGCTTTGGGTCTGAAGGTGCAGTTAAGTTTCGCGCATGTTGTACAGTCCTTCTGAGATCGCCTGCATCTGGTGTATTTCGGGCGATTAAACTGCCCGGAGGTTATCTCCCCAATTGGACCCGAAATGGTTTCTAAAGGTGGTTCACTCTTCTTTTCGGGTCCATGTTAGTTGTTAAAGTATGAGCATAACGGTAACCCGAAATAACATCTTGACCGATAGATCTTTGGGGCATGATCAAACGGTCTTGTAGATCACTGGTTCTATGGTGGTAAGTAGAAAGGTTGTATGGGCCCTAGTCTCGGTTTGTGGGCCCACGGACTGATTACAAAGGCTTTGTGGGGCTCGGCATTTGTTTGGGAAACTGCTCCTCAATATGTATATTATGTAACTTTTTCTTATAAATGGAATAGAAAGACCTACGCTTACTTTAGCAAAAAAAAGCTACTGCAGCAACTGATTAAACTTCTCCTATTTGTTAATTACTGAAACAAATTATTTACTGCTTCCTACAACAAATATCAAAGCTAATACATTGCAGCCTACACCAATTAAATAATATGCCCAAAACAAGAACAAAACAACAGAAAATAAATTTAAAAAAAAAAAAGAGAAAAAAAAAATCCACACAAGTGACATAGTTGCTTTTGGACAAATCTCCCCAGAAAAACCCAATGCGGGAAAACCGATACAGTAGCTCTGAGGGTTTTATATTATTAAGCAGTAGTTTCTGAATAAAACTCTAGATGCCCTTCCGGCAATCCAGTTACAGAGAAAATAAACTGGTAGAAAAACTTAGTGAGATTGCCTCACTTTCCCGGCAATTCCAGTTGAACCAACTATCCCCAGCTATCTCTGCGTTGGCCCTGCGTCAGCCACTAAAGGCCCTGCGTCAGCCTCAAAAGGCTCTGCGTCAACTCAACTAGGAAACGTCTTGCCTTCTGGAGCAGTTTACAGCGCTCCCGGCTCAGAAATGTCAGCTCATCGGCAAAACTCATACTTCTGCTCTGGATGACTATGCTGTCTCTACGTGAGCCCTTCTGGCTCAGCGTCAAGCTCTATGTGGGCCCTTCTAGCCCAGCATTAACCCTTCTGGTGTCTCTACCTCTCTCTGCTGCGCATCCTGGGCTCCAGATAAGATACTCCAACCCAACTATCCCTGCCCCTCACTACAACAGCTCAATATCGAAATTCTCCCAGCAGCTCCTCTATTCTGCTTCAAAAAATCGATTCTCTGAACTCTCTGTGTGTCTTCCAAGTAACCCTCAAGCTAAGTGTCTTCCAAGTAACCCTCAAGCTAAGTGTCTTACAAGTATCCCATCTATCTATGCTAAGCTTGTGCCTAGGTGTCCTGCAAGTATGACTTCAATGGAGCCATTAAGGGAATTTTTAGTCCTGTCCAAAAATACACTAAAAACATACATTGATGTGTGGTGTGGCAGCTGAGTTCATTGGGTGAAACCCACGAGGTTATGATAGATATCACTGTTAGAGACATTTTATTCAAGCTTGTTTATTGTTTCTCTATTTAAGCCAAGACTATTGAAGGCTTATGCATGTAGAATTTTATGTAATCTGATTTTGAGACTCTTTGAAGACTAAAAGTTAATTGAAGACCCTGTTTCATTTCATTTGTTGTTCATGCTTGAGTGAGTAACTGAGTTTGTTGTAGTTGATATCTCTTCAAATGTGCAAGGCAAGGGTGGAGGGCCCCCACACCAAGCTAAGTGCACTTCTTGGTTAATTTATCATAATTTTCATAAACTAGTTTTTGCTTTAGATTTCTTTAGATGTATGAAGATTTATTTGATTGTTGAATGAATATTGATTTAATTCTAATCTGCATATGAAGGAACAAACAAGAGTTTAAGTTAAATTTTCCTTCTATTTGATTATGAGCTATAATTAAAATTCATTTGCATTTCTTTGTTGAGTTATTTCTGAATTCTAGTTTCAATGCAATAGTATTAATGATGGAATAAGATTGTAGGAAAGGACAATCTGGACCTCCTTAGTTAGGAGCCACTGCTCTTTACATTTTATGCATCATAAACTATTGTTAATCAGTTAATTTTCATTTCTCTTCATGGAAGTAATATTGTAGGGAAGGACAACCTGGTTCTCCTAAGTTAGGAGTTTCATCTCACACATATTACATAAATGAATTAAAAATACTTAAATAGATTTTATATTTGTAATATGCACTTCCATCAATCTTTATATTTCATCTTCTAAAATTGACTACAACTAAAATCCATATATTTTGGACATGCTTCCAAGCTTACAAGCTCGGATTTGATAATTAGATACTTGTGTTAATTTGCATAGTAAATTGACCAAACATTTTGGCGTTGTTATCGGGGAAGCATACTTAGCCAGAGTTAAGTAAGAAGATTAAAAATATATATATAACAAAAACAACAAAAAAAAATTAGTTTTTTTAGTTTTGTTTCTTTATGCCTAGATATAAAGATGAAAAGGGTAGATACATTAAGCAAGACCCCCCAACAACTAAACCATTCGTAGGGGCAGGACTACCTCCATTAGAAATAACCACACCAATTGCTGGAAGACCAACTTTGGAACAATTAGAGGAAAAACAACTTTCAGGAGAAAGGTTAACCCTTGTCGAAAGACAAACTTTGTTAGCTTATGAAGTGAAGAAAAAACAAGCAGACGAAGAAACATCTTCCATAAGAAAACAAAAAGAGACAAGAAAACAAATAGATTAGCCCATTCTTGAACAAATAGATCAACCTATTTTTGAAAATAAACAATAAGTTGAATCTCAAATTGCTATAGAAATAGTTGAAACTATGACAGAAGAAGGGCAAGGATCTACTATCCTCACTCCATAATAAAGGCTTCAATATGAAAGACAACAGAAAGAATGGCAAAGACAAAGAGAAGAAAAGGAAAGGAAAGAAGCAGAAAGAAAAAGAGAAGAAGATGCCACAAGAGAATATGATAATAAAATAAGAGAAGATGAAGAAGAAACTACTTTTGGATTTCCAATTGTAGATACTGGAGTAATTCTAGGAGAAGAAGTAAAAAAGGAGAATATTCCACCTTCAGTTTTACCAAATTTTCATGGAACGTCTTCTGAAGATCTTGATTCTTTCATGTTTGAATTTGACATCTTATGTAGAACTTACAGTTATACTGATGACACTCATAAACTTCGACTTTTTCCTGCTACTCTTAAAGCAGCTGCCTTGAAATTGTTTATGGGATTACGAGAATACTCTATCACTTCTTGGGAAGAGATGAAGAAATTTTTTCTGAAGAAATATCAAGCCTATTGCAGGCCTAGAGATTCAAAAGAAGGTATTTTTCAAATGTCTCAACAAGAAGATGAGAGTTTGGAAGAGTAATTGGAATGATTTTTGTATAACCTGCAAAAATCCAAACAACATTCTCTAAATCCATATACCATTAGAACAATCTTTCTTAAAGGAATAAAAAATCAATATCTTGATATTCTAAATATAATGGGTAAAGGAGACATTTCATATATACCATTTGATGAAATAGTTGAAGTATGTCAAAAATACTCTAAAGGTAAATCTAAAACAAGGAAAAGAGAAATAACTTTTAAAGCTTCTAAATCAACAATAGGAGGAGTAACAAGAGCAGAAATAGGGAGTTTGTTAGAAAACTTTAAAACAAATCTTTTGAGCACTTTAAGAACACAAGTTGATGTGTTAAAAGCAAATAAGAAACAACAAGAAGAAGAACAAACAATGTCAATCTTTTGTCCTAAGTGTAGGAAGAAACATCTTTTAAGAGAATGTCCTTTGGATAACATTCAAGTGTGTGGACTTTGTACAGAAAATCATTCAACAAACAATTGTCCAAAGCTTAAAAGAATTGCAAATGAATCCAATAGAAGAATTTCATGGAATAGATTCTCATTACCATATGGCACCAAGGAGACCTTGGCAATGAAGGATTCCTCAATAATTCTTTCAACAAACTCCCCAGAGTTATCAGTGTCCTCCTCAAAATTCATGGAATGATCCAATGCCATGGCAAGCATGGCCTCCACAACAATACCAAAACTAGCCTGCACAAGGTTGGTAAGGATATAGTTATGGAACTCAGCCATCTCATCCATCTCAACAAATATATCCTCAACAATATCAATATCCTCAACAGCCATTTCAATATCAACAATTCCAGCAAATTTCGTAACCAATGCCCATTTCCACAACAAAATCCTACATTAACTCAGCCACAGCAGCTTCAGCTGCCTTCTAACCAACCCAAGCCAACTCAATTACCAGCTCAACTTGTAGCAAATCCAAGTAACAAAGTGGAAAGACCAGCTTATAATGTGGAAGAAATAACATATTTTCCTACATATTCTATCCTTCCTATACAAGATGTCCACTTAAGGTCTGGGAAAGTATTACACAAAGATTCTCCGCCGATCATAGAAGAACAAATTGAACAAGGAGAACAATCTAAAAAATCTCATCTAGAAAATCAAATTCAAAAAGAAAAAGCAATTATGACTCAAACACCACCCTATTGTTGAAATCTGGTACCTGAGGACAGGTGGTTCCCTTAGGCTTTGATCTTTGGCCTACGGAAAAGTGTCCAAAAGATTTTAATTTTTCTCCTAAAGTGACTTTATAATTTTTATAAAGTTAAAATCTAATTTAAAAGTGACTTTAAGTGATAAAGTTACTAAGTCTAATTTTAAAGTGACTTTTATAAAGTCAATGAAAAATTAGAAAGGAAAAGTGACTTTGGAAATAAATGACTAAGTGGGTCTTTATTAAAGTGGGGTGAATTAAAAAATAGAAAGTGAGATTTAAATGTGCATTTAATCTCAGCCATTGATCTAAATCTATCTCAGCCATTGGATTTAGGGATCACCCTAAAGTCATTTAGGGTTGGGTTAAAGGAGGAAAAGGAGAAAAAGATCATTCATTCTTTCATGAGCAGATTGGGAGAAGGAGAGCAAGAGAGCAAGGGAGATTTCTGAACAGGAAGGAGAAAGAGGCAGCAGTTTGGCACGCATACCAGGCAGCTCTTCAGCAAATCAGAACAGCAGAAAGAACAAGCAGAACAGCAAAAAGAACAAGCAGAAAAACGTGATTTTTTGCTGAAAATTTGAGAAAAACTTATTTTTGGGCACGAATATCGCGGAAGTGATTTTCGGCACAGAAATCGAGGTTTGTCCGTACAGTCTGTACAGTCGTCCGTACGTACGGTCCGTACATATGTACGTCTGTACAGTCCGTACCGCGCATACAGCAAGTTCCCAGGTTGTCTATTGGGCTGAAAAACAGATAAGTTTGCTTGCTAGAAATTTATTTTGCTGAAATTTTCTCACTGTAAAAAGGCATTTTCCAGAAATAAAGAAGAGCTCTCAAACTGGTTTTCCCCAAGAGTTGTAAGGGGCTTTTCCAGGGTCACGTTGACCAAAAATATCAATGTTTTAATGTATTTTAATGGCTGTTTATTATTGCTGATTTTTATTTCTGCAATTTCCAGCATTCTCTAAATTTTCCAGAATTTGTGTTTTCAGCAAATTTATTTTTCCAGCCTGTTGAATGTATGTTTATGGGAAAGGGCATTTAACTACATGGTAGAAATAAGGAGAAACTGAAAACCGAGGTGGGAAAACAAAAATTTTTACATGGTATCAGAGCTTGAGTGCTGAAAAGCAATTTGGGACAGCAAAAGAGAAAAATTACAGCTGCTGATTTTTTCACTCAGAAAATTCCAGCAAGCTGATTTTTCATAAACAGCAGGTTTTATCTTTACTACAGCAGTGCTATTTTTCAGTTTTAGGACAGCAGGATGTCATTGGGATTGAGGGTGGAGGATAGGTTGGATGGGCATACAAATTACAGTGTTTGGAAGGAGAGAATGCAGAGTATATTTGAGGAGGCAGAAGTCTGGGATATCATGGTGCATACCACACAGACCCCTGTTCTTGTGCCTACTGATGCTACTCAGTTGGCTGCTTATAATAAAAAGAACAACAAGGGTAAGAGGCTGATTCTAGACGGAATCAAAGACCATTGCATTCCTCATGTGAGAGGAAAGAACAATGCCCATGAGATGTGGACAGCATTGTCCAATCTCTACCAGAGTACCAATGAGAACCGGAAAATGGTTCTGAAGGAGAAACTGAAAAACATTAAGATGGGTAATGATAGTGCAGCTGGATATCTCACTAAGATTACTAATGTGAGAGATGAGTTGGCAGCGATTGGAGAGGCCATTCCACCCACTGAGTTGGTGCGGATTGCGGTAAATGGCCTCCCCCGTTCATGGATGAACTTTGCTGATAGGGTTTGTGCTCGTGAGACCCTTCCCACATGGGAGAGGTTTTGGGATGATTACATTCAAACATAGATCAAGAAATGTCAGCTTGGGGCAGTCAAGCCAGTTGCGCAGGATGAGGATGTAGCACTAGTGGCAGGAGGCAAGAAAGGCAAAGGGAAGAAGCAGGCTTCGGCAAGCAGTGGTGGGGTTAAAGGCAAAGGTAATGGTAAACACACAAAAGGACTATTCCAAGGTGAAGTGTTGGAATTGTCAAAATATGGGACACTATGCAATTGTGTGTCTGGAGAAGAAGAAGAAGAAGGGGAAGGACCAGAGTTTGGCAACATCAGCAGAGATTGAGGAGTTTGCAGGTCATTTTGACCGGGAGTTTGCATTCACTATGTGTGAGTTCTCTAGTGCAGGATCACCTACCATACAGGTTCAGAGGGAGCAGACTTTTCCCTCAATTAGCGGAGCATCTACAGGTATCTGGTATGTAGACAGTGGAGCTTCACGTCATATGACAGGAGTCCATGAGTACTTCTCAGAGCTTTCAGAGAGTGACACTGATGTAGAGGTAGTACTCGGTGATGACAGAGTTGTTAGAGCAGTCGAGGTGGGGACACTTACATTTCAGAGGGAGTCCAAACCTCCATTCAAAGTGACAGAGGTTCTTTATGTGCCAGGGATGAGGAAGAACCTCATATCTGTCTCAGCTTTGGACGACAGAGGATATGAGGTACTGTTTAGGGGAGGACAGGTGTTGATTTATCCCAGGGGCGCCCCAGCTAAGTGAGCTAGAGTGATAGATGTACGCCATGCAAAGGTGTACAGGTTTGCATTCCAGCCCCTTTTGGCATTTAGTAGTAGTACCGACAACAAAGCTAGCAGTTCTGAGCAGTGTGATATTTGGCACCGCAGGATGGGACATATGTATCATGGAGCCTTGAGGACCTTGTGGGAGATCACTACAAGTATGCCAGATTTCAGTATTGATCACTTTGATACTTGTAGAGGATGTGCTATGGGTAAGTTTGCCAAATCCCCTTTTCCCAGCAGTGACAGCAGAGCGACTGGGATACTTGATTTGATTCATTCTGATGTGAAGGTCAAATGTCTCATGGTTCCTTGAGTGGATATGAGTACTATGTTTTATTCATTGATGATCACTCTAGGAGGACCTCGATTTATTGCTTGAAGACCAAGAGTGAGGTCTTCAAGTGGTTTCAGGAGTTCAGAGCTCTTTTGGAGACACAGACCGGTCAGAAGATCAAGTCCCTGAGGTCGGACAATGGAGGAGAGTATATCCTTGGAGATTTTGTTGACTATTGTGCGGAGGCAGGCATTAGGAGGGAGTTCATTGTTCCTTACAACCCCTAGCAGAACGGGGTTGCAGAGAGGAAGAACAGATCCATCATAGGGGCTGCCAAATCCATGTTACATGATCAAGGGTTGCCATTGTTTTTGTGGGAAGAGGCCTGTAACACAGCTGTTTACTTGTAGAACAAGAGTCTGCATCGTGCCTTGGGGCACATGACTCCGGAGGAGGCTTTCTCTGGGAAGAAGCCTGATATTGGTCATCTTCATATCTTTGGATGCATTACATACTCCTATATACCCAAGGAGAAGAGGACCAAACTAGAGCCCACCATAGAGAAGGGTATCTTTGTGGGCTACAGTGAGACCTCAAAGGCCTTTCGGATTTACATTCCTTCACAGAGGGGAGTTGTTGTCAGACGGGATGTGAAGTTCGAGGAGGACAGGGCCTTTAGGAGATCACGGGAGTTGGAGTATCTGGATCAGCCAGACCCTCAACAGCAGTTGATTCAGTCACAGGGATCCAGTGGGCAGGGATCAGGAGGATCAGGAGGTACATCTATGAGGAGGTCAGGTCCATCAGTGAGCAGTGGCTCACCGAGCCAGAGGGGTAGTGCTCCGAGCAGGTCACAAAGCAGTTCACTAGGGAGTCCACTGATGGACAGTTCACACGGTACCTCAACTTCTACATTTTTAGGTGCAGGCAGGAGGATAGCAGACAGACAGTCAGGAGTTCAGGCTACTAATGGTGATGAGGAGGAGGAGTTTCATTCTCCTATGGGAGAAGCATGCTCAGGGAAGAGGAAGCCCAAGTGGCTTAGGGAAAACTTGAGAGATGCCACATCTGTTGCTGAGCCGACGAGGCCGGTCAGAGAGAGTAGACCATGTGAGAGATTTTGTAGCTATATGGTGATGGTTACTAGCATCCTTGACTCTGAGCCTTCTAGCTATGAGGAGGAAGTTAGCCAGCAGGTCTGGAGAGAGGCCATGCAGGAGGATTATTCTTCTATCATGAAGAATGATGTTTGGGAGGTGGTGCTGAGGCCTGAGGGAAAGTCCGTGCTTACTTCCAAATGGATTTACAAGGTAAAGCATGCTGCAGATGGCAGCATTGAGAAATTCAAAGCGAGGTTTGTAGCTAGAGGGTTCTCCCAGGTAGAGGGAGTTGATTATGAGGAGATCTTCGCTCCCGTGGCTCGATACACTTTGATTCGCTCCATTATATCGATAGCAGCAGAGATGGGTTGGAAGATCCACCAGATGGATGTGAAGACCGCATTTCTCAATGGCTTCATACAGGAGGAGGTGTACATTGAGCAGCCACAGGGCTTTGAGGTGCATGGGAAGAAGTCCCTTTATGGCCTGAAGCAAGCTCCCAGAGCTTGGTACTCCAGGATAGATACTTATTTGCAAGGGATGGGTTTCACAAAGAGTGAGGCAGATCCGAACCTTTACTTTATTGTGATAGGTGAGGAGCCTCTCATTCTGGTGCTGTATGTGGATGACTTGGTCATTACAGGTGCAGAGGGACTCATAGAGCACTGCAAGAGAGATCTTGCGACGGAGTTTGAGATGAAGGACATTGGCTTGATGCATTACTTTTTGGTTTTGGAGGTGTGGCAGGAGGAGGGGCATTTCTTCCTGGGGCAGGGGAAGTATATTGTGGACATCCTTAGCAGATTCCACATGGAGGATTGTAGACCCATGTCGACACTGATGATTACCAACTGGAAGAAGCTTCATGCTCTGGATTCCGAGTTGGTGGATCCCACATTGTACAGGCAGCTGATTGGTTCCTTGATGTATTTGGTCAACACTAGACCAGATATCTGTTTTTCAGTCAACACGATGAGTCAGTTTATGTGTGAGCCTAGGAAGGTTCACTGGGTGGCTGCAAAACACATTTTGCGGTACTTGCAGGGGACAGTGGATTATGGTGGGTTTTGGGTTGGGTTCAGCAGTAGTGTCATGGTTCAGCCGGAAGCAGCAGTCAGTAGCACTGAGTTCAGCAGAAGCAGAGTATATGGCAGCCAATCTAGCTAGTTGTGAGGCCATCTGGCTTCGCAAGATGTTGTTTGGCTTATTTGGTCATCCGTTGAGACCTTCAGTGATTTACTGTGATAATCAGAGTTGCATTAAATTCACGGAGAATCCAGTATTTCATGACAGGTCAAAGCATATCGGGATAAGATATCATTTCATCAGAGACTATGTTCAGAAGGGAGCTGTGAAGCTTGAGTATATTTCCACTGATGAGCAGGTAGCAGACATTCTTACCAAAGCCTTAACACGGGGCAAGCATGTTTACTTCAGAAACAAGATGGGTGTGGTGAGGAACATCTTCCTCGATAAGAGGGAGTGTTGAAATTTGGTACCGGAGGACAGGTGGTTCCCTTAGGCTTTGATCTTTGGCCTAGGGAAAAGTGTCCAAAAGATTTTAATTTTTCTCCTAAAGTGACTTTATAATTTTTATAAAGTTAAAATCTAATTTAAAAGTGACTTTAAGTGATAAAGTTACCAAATCTAATTTTAAAGTGACTTTTATAAAGTCAATGAAAAATTAGAAAGGAAAAGTGACTTTGGAAATAAATGACTAAGTGGGTCTTTATTAAAGTGGGTGAATTAAAAAATAGAAAGTGAGATTTAAATGCGCATTTAATCTCAGCCATTGATCTAAATCTATTTCAGCCATTGGATTTAGGGATCACCCAAAAGTCACTTGGAGTTATATTAAGGGAGGAAAAAGAGGAAAAGATCACATTCGATTCAATTCTTTCATGAGCAGATTGAGAGAAGGAGAGCAAGAGAGCAAGGGAGATTTCTGGACAGTGAGCTGCGGAGTATCATCAGCGGAGTTTCAACAGCGGAATAACAACAACGAAGTTTCAGCAGGGCAGTTTTTCAGCAAGGCTGAGATAAGTTGTAAAAGTTTGCTTGCTGATTTTTGCTGAATATTTTCTTGCTGTAAAAGACATTTTTCAGAAATAAAGAAGAGCTCTCAAACTGGTTTTCCCCAAGAGTTGTAGGGGGTTTTTCCAGGGTCACATTGACCAAAAATATCAGTGTTTTAATGTGTTTTAATGGCTGTTTATTACTGCTGATTTTTATTTCTGCAATTTCCAGCATTCTGTAAAATTTCCAGAATTTGTGTTTTCAGCAAATTTATATTTTTCAGCTTGTTGAATGTATGGTTATGGGAAAGGGCATTTAACTACATGGGAGAAATAAGGAGAAACTGAAAACCGGGGTGGGAAAAAAGAAATTTTTACATGGTATCAGAGCTTGAGTGCTGAAGGGCAGTTTGGGACAGCAAAAGAGAAAAATTACAGCTGCTGATTTTTCACTCAGAAAATTCCAGGAAGCTGATTTTTCATAAACAGTAGGTTTTATCTTTACTACAGCGGTGCTATTTTTCAGTTTTAGGACAGCAGGATGTCATTGGGATTGAAGGTGGAGGATAGGTTGGATGGGCATACAAATTACAGCGTTTGGAAGGAGTGAATGCAGAGTATATTTGAGGAGGCAGAAGTCTGGGATATCATGGTGCATACCACACAGACCCCTGTTGTTGTGACTACTGATGCTACTCAGTTGGCTGCTTATAATAAAAAGAACAACAAGGGCAAGAGGCTGATTCTAGACGGAATCAAAGACCATTGCATTACTCATGTGAGAGGAAAGAGTAATGCCCATGAGATGTGGACAGCATTGTTCAATCTCTACCAGAGTACCAATGAGAACCGGAAAATGGTTCTGAAGGAGAAACTGGAAAACATTAAGATGGGCAATGATAGTGCAACTGGATATCTCACTAAGATTACTAATGTGAGAGATGAGTTGGCAGCGATTGGAGAGGCCATTCCACCCACTGAGTTGGTGCGGATTGCGGTAAATGGCCTCCACGTTCATGGATGAACTTTGCTGATGGGGTTTGTTCTCGTGAGACCCTTCCCACATGGGAGAGGTTTTTGGATGATTGCATTCAGACAGAGATCAGGAAAGGTCAGCTTGGGGCAGCCAAGCCAGTTGAGCAGGATGAGGATGTAGCACTGATGGCAGGAGGCAAGAAAGGCAAAGGGAAGAAGCAGGCTTCCACAAGCGGTGGTGGGGGCAAAGGCAAAGGTAAAGGTAAACAGGTAAACACACAGAAGGACTATTCCAAGGTGAAGTGTTGGAATTGTCAAAAGATGGGACACTATGCAGTTGTGTGTCCGGAGAAGAAGAAGAAGAAGGGGAAGAACCAGAGTTTGGCAGCATCAGCAGAGATTGAGGACTTTGCAGGTCGTTTTGACCGGGAGTTTGCATTCACTATGTGTGAGTCCTCTAGTGCAGGATCACCTGCCATACAGGTTCAGAGGGAGCAGGCTTTTCCCTCGATTAGCGGAGCATCTAAAGGTATCTGGTATGTAGACAGTGGGGCTTCACGTCATATGACAGGAGTCCGTGAGTACTTCTCGGAGCTTTCGAGAGTGGCACTGATGTAGAGGTAGTACTCGGTGATGACATAGTTGTTAGAGCAGTCGGGGTGGGGACACTGACATTTAAGAGGGAGTCCAAACCTCCCTTGAAAGTGACAGATGTTCTTTATGTGCCAGGGATGAGGAAGAACCTCATATCTGTCTCAGCTTTGGAGGACAGAGGATATGAGGTACTGTTCAGGGGAGGACAGGTGTTGATGTATCCCAGGGCGCTCCAGCTGAGTCAGCTAGAGTGATAGGTGTACGCCATGCAAAGTTGTACAGGTTTGCATTCCAGCCCCTTTTGGCATTGAGTAGTAGTACCGACAGCAGAGCTAGCAGTTC
>APFE030489258.1:4166-14286 GCA_000404065.3 Pinus taeda
AATAAAAGGTGATGTGTTTCTCATGGTATTTCCTAAACTTTTTTATATACCAAACATATCCAAAAACTATATCACCATAATACATGTGGGATAATGTAATTCCACCTTGTTATATAATAAATGTTTTAAATGGCATTTACACCATGATGAATGTGGGATATACCTATTTGACATAAAATTAAAGTTTGTTCTCACCAAATATATACACTATTAATTTCCAAAGGAACATGTTAGAATTCTATATGCGCATTCAAAATAAGCTTAATTATATATTTTTATAAAAATTGACACATTATGTCCAAGCATGGAGGCATCAAAATCATTCCCTTATACAAAATGATGTTAGTGAGTCACTAACTAATAACTACTGCCTTTACTAATATGAATTACATATCCAAAGGTTAGCCTTCTTTTTTTTTCTTCCATTAATAACTCAATTATTCTCACATATTCGACTATTTCCTATTATTGGGGACTAGAAAAACCAACGACATTGTGATAAAAATATTCCAAGAATTCATTTATATTGCCAAAAAAATAATAGTTTCTATTTCAAGTCAACAAAACAAACCATAGATGATAGTGTAAGTGTGAGAGTGTTAGAGTGACATAAAGCAAAGGGGGTTGGTGACATTTTGTTGGTTGGTGATTAGAAGAGAATTAAACATCACTCATGAACTTGCCCCCTTTGATGGTAACATCAATTTCATATTTAGGTGGGTTTGATTGGGTATTTTCTCCATGGGTTTTGGGAATTTTTGAATTATGGCACAAAATCTCAAAGAAAGTTCTAATAAATTATGCAATGTAGTAATCTATTCACAAATGGGTCTATATTCTTAGATATATTACCAAAACTATCTCACTATGAACAATATGTAAGAAGGAGTCATGATATGGATAACAGGTTGGTAGAATGGGTTTCTTGAATACAATTATAAATTGACCAAGCTATAAAATTTACTATGTTCATATGGAAAATACATGATAATAGCGAATTAATGGTTACCTAATGCAAATGGATATGTCTTTTATCATGGTGATGATTCCTTTTTCCAACTCACTTGTGTGTACTTAACAATCCTACCTCTTGTTGCAATATTGTTTAACCAACTTCTCTTTCCTTTGGATTGTATCTTCTCTACATGTTCTAGAAATAAATAAACACACACACACACACACACATAATATGAAAGGAACTAAGTGATGATGTTGCAATGAAGAACTTGAGTTAAGAATAGGCTTGGCTCCTTCTATATGAGTGGTCATGACATTTTTATCCCCTTCTTCCTATTTACTCTTAATTAATGTATATTTAATTTTTATAGATAAGGTTGCCCTCCCCTCAACAAAATAATTTTCTTAAAATCATAGGTAACACTGGATGTTGTTGACTAAAATGTTCACCTTTAATGGATTAATAAAAAATAATTCTCTAACACAATAAGCAAATTAAATTGAGGATTTCTTACTTGGAAAAGTGAACCCCTCTCTTGGAATAAAATAATAACTCCTCGCTTTGGAATAAAATAGTAGGTCTACAATTAAGGGAATTGACTGTAAAAAATAATTCTCTAAAGCATTAATTAAATTAAATTTAGAATGTCTTGGAAAATTGAACCCCTATGTTGGAAAAAAATAATAACTCCTCTCTTGGAATAAAATAGTAACTCTATAATTAAGGGAATCTAACTCTCCCTCAATAATTCAATGTATGGAAAGAGCATGAGTCATTCTCATTAAATTCACTTGTAACTCCCTCATTCAATTCTATTTGTAACTCTCACTCTCCTAATTTTTAATTGTAACTCCTTAAGATAAGCCTGCCTTTCTGACCTCCACTTCTTCTCAAGTAACTCCTACCTCACAGAATTTGATTCTCCTATTATTGGGTGAAGGAATAAATTCATTTTGTAACTCCTCTCGTTCTCATCTATTTAATAAAGAAAAAAGTGAAAATTGGGAGTAGCATGTTAATTTTGAATAAGAAGAAAGAGTTTTTAGTGTGGACTACAAGCAAGGGAGGAGTAACAGAAAGTGTGAACCACATGATATATAAGAGAGGGAGGAGATCTTCAAGTGAAAGGAATGTGCACTTCAACATCAACTAGATGAGACATTGGTGACTTTATGAAATATTAAGGTGTGTCTACTCTAGTCAACAATTGAAGTAATACAATAGCAGAAGAATTGTTCTGGTTTTCCCCCTTAGGCTTTTTTCGGCTATCATTGGAATGAAATATAATTGTGTCATATTTTTTCTTGGTGCTCTTCATATGATCCTTAACTTTATGTTCTATATATAGTCATTGATTTGAAATGTTTTAAAAAAGAAATCCACATTTTATGTAATTGTAACATTGAACATTCAATTTTCTCTGAAGCACATTTAGTTTTTTATAAATTACATTCAAATTAATGCAAAGTACATTCTATTATATTTAGTTTTCTCAAAAGTAAATTTACTACTATTCATTTTTCTGCAAAGTACATTCAATTTTTTCCATAGGACTTTCAAGTTTTTGCATAGAGATTTCATATTTTAACATAGTATATAGCATAAGGAGTTATGTATTTTTGTCCCAATACAACACCTATGGTTGTATTTGAAGCATCATTAGAAATATGACGTGGACTGGACAAAGTTTTCCCTCTTGAAATTGGTGCTTCGGAATTTATGTTTCAACAATTCAAAAGCCTTTTTGACCTAATGAAATTGACAATCTTTAGTGAGTAATTTTAAAATTGGTGAAGAAATCTTTGTGAAGTTTTCTATAAAACTTCTATATTAACTTGTGAATCTAAGAAAACTTCTAACATCTCTTTAACATGTTGCTACTGAAATTTTAGAGATAACCTCAACCTTTAATGAATATGCTTTGATTCGAACACCTGAAATATAGTGACACAAAAAAATTCCTTTACTAAAAATCGAAATGATTTTTTTATGACTTAATGAAATATTAACTTCCCTACATATAATAATGAAATTTCCCAAATTCTCCATATCCCCTACAAAATTATTGCCATAAAGAGTAAAATCATCCATATAAGCTTCTACAAAATCATCGATCAAGTGAGAAAAGATACCTAATACTGCTCTATGAAGTGTAATAGGGGAATTATGCAAAACAAAAGGGTATTCCATGTAAGCATACGTACACTATGGACAAGTAAAAGTTATCTTATATTAGTCTTCTTATGCAAGTTGAATGTGATTGTATGTGATGAAACCATCAAGAAAAGAGAAATTCCTCTTCCCTTCTAATCTATTTAATACTTGATCATTAAATGGTAATGAGAAATGATCTTTAGAGTTTATTTATTTAATTATCCATAATCTATGCATACTCTCCACTTTTAAGTTTTCTTAGGCACACTAAGTAAGGTGAAACCCATTGGATATCTCAAATTAGGTAAATAAAATTCACATTGAGAAATTTTTGTAAATCATCTTTAACAATCTCCCTCATATTATGATTCATCATTCCTTGAGCTTGTCCTACAAGTTTGACACTCTCTTGTATGTAAATTTTACACATACATATATTTGAATTAATTCCTTTCATGTCAATATATTCTCATGCAAATATAGAGGATTGTTTTTGAAGCATGTTTATTAACTATTTCTTTTGAAATTCCTCGAAGTTATTGTTAATGTTTAATGTTTTAAGTGGATAAATTTCTATAAGAGAATTCCCAAAATTTTCCATTGAGTTTAATAACCTTTTAGATTGTGAAGATGAAAAGTATTCAATATTGAATTCGTCTTGAAAGACTTGCTTTAATATGTGCACACAATAATTTTGTTCATAATATGATGAAATATAATGATTATTCATTAAATTCACTAATTAATCTTCCTCATAATTTTGTGAGATAGTTAAAAATAGTTTAATATCTTCGTTATTTCCATCATCTCCTTCAATTCATTTCCCATTCTATATTTCAATTATTTTTCTTAGTTGCACATATGCTATGAACATTTTAGTGGTATTTCCACTCGAAGTGAACATATCACTAGACCTACAACTTATAAATGCATCAATATTAGCTAACCTTAGCCTACCAAGAATCACGGATGTAATCATATATTAGTTTTTGGAGTTAGTATCATAAAATAAATAGGATACTCCCATGGATATAGTAGTAATTATACATATTCTAATATACCCTTACATATGAGAACATCTATATCTTCTAATTCCAATAAAGTAGGGTTATATTGAATATTAGTTAATTTCACCTTATCCATCTTATTATTTTGAAATAATGTTTATATTTGCATATAATACAATCAAAGTGTTTGGAATTTCAATTCCATTGGTATGCACCTTTACAATTAGATTAAGGGGATCTAAGTATTTTTCAATGTTTTGTTTTGCATCATAATGCTTTCAATATTTCTGTTCAATTGCACTCTTTAGAATTATTTTCATTTTCTTCTAGGATTTTCAATACACAACTGCTTTATTTCTTTTGGAAAAAATAGGAATTTCTTTCAAAGGTTGAGGCAATGGAATTTGATCCAAATATTTTCAAATTCATCTAACATTTTATAATCACATAAAACTATTTTCTTATCTATACCTTCATCAATTTGTAATCTCTTCAAAAAGGGAGGATTTTGTAATGAAATAGATCATTGTTTAGCTATACGAATTGTAGGAATTGATTTTATTTTATTTTCATCTATTTGTGTATGAATATATTCCTTCTGAGTAATTCCTTGTTGAGGACTTTCCTCCTCTTCAAGAGATTTATCCTCTTTATATTCTTGAATGACAACAAGTGGTATTTTATTAGATAGAAATTGAGGAGATCTAACTTGGACATCATTTAAATATAGAAGAGCTATTATATAAGCTTGAAACATTTGGGCTTGGATATTATAAATTGATTGTTAAGGCACATTATTATTGGGATTAGCAAGTAGATAAGAAGGTAATTCATTTAATTGAGGAAATGAAGTACATGGTAATTGAAAGGGTTGACTTGTAGTCAATTGAGGTTGGAATTATGGATGGGCACATTTTGGAGGTTTGGGTGCAGAATAATTTTGAGGTTGATATTGAGGATATTGTTGGAAATATTGAGGTTAGTGAATGTTTCTACCATAAGAACGTTGCCATCCCTTTCACGAGGATGAGTTTTGTGGCACATGTGGCCAAGTTTTCCTTAGTAGGGTGTGCTTCACTCACTTTGTGGTTGTGCATAACAAGGAATTTCTCCATTAGGATATTGTGCCATACCTATTTGACAAGGCTCCTAAGGTCTTCTATGAACAACATAACAAGGTTGTTTTGTTTGACTTGTCCCAACTTCTTTTTGGAAAATAAACATGAGTCTTGATATTAAAGGGAAGTCCTATGTAGCATGAACCTCTCCACATATAAAAAAAAAATATTATTGTCAAGAGAACATTCTCATAATGATTGTTTCTTCCTACATCTAGGATAGAAATTAGAAAAAGTAACATTTTCACCTTTTTTCTTGTTTTGTACTCTTAACATATCAATTTGTTCACTATTCTTCAGGACCACATGGTTGAGGGCTCATATGGAGTTTCTACCCTATCTAATGAGCCTTTGGGATGTAGGTCAAGGTATCTTCATCATCAAAGGGCAAGAATTGGAACTGGAGGAGATGGGCATCTATTTCATCACTTGATTATCGTGCCAAAGAGAAGAAATTCAAGTCTTTGGATCTCGCTAAGGAGTTCAGAGTACCAGGAGTCTAGTTCAGAGATACTGTCTTGGCGCCGAGATAACCAACGGTGGAAAGGTGAAGATTGCAACAATCAGCAACAACCTCATTCTTAGAATAATTTTGTTCACCATGGCACGCTTATCTAGAACATAATATGTGCATGAGGCTACCAAGTCTCAATTTTTGTATGTTATCTTATGTTTGACCCCCACCATCTTCAGATAGTGTAGAGGCCTCTAGGCGAACATGAAGCAACAACTGACCAAGGGTAAGCACAAACACCTGAAGCAATTCGGGTCTAGTTCTATACTGGTCACCTTCACCTTGGAGCGAGTGCCCCTCTTTTACTATCAGTGGGCATAAGTACCACATCCTACCCCACGAGATCTGATGCTCCTGAGATGGAGACAACTCATGCCTCGAGGAGGCATAGGTCAACATATGCATTATACACCACATTTATTCAGTCAGCTTGAATTCTAACAGCTTGTGGTAGGTAGCTATGCTTAGTTTGACACAAATTTTAGAGGGGATCAAGATTTTCCTATACCACTAGGTGAACAGTGGACCGACCGAGGTAAAAACTTGTTTTTTGTTTTTTTCAACTTTCATGACATTTATAAAAGTGTAAGATAAGACTTAACTTATGATAAATGTGCAAATGTGGGACTAGAGAGACTATGAGATTTGTTCCCAATAATACGGTGAGCTGCCCATACGATAGTGGCTGAAGACTACGAGGAAGGGGCTCACCCCTTAGGAAATATGGAGTGCAATCTAGAGGAAATCACTCAAGGGGTTCCAGATTATCCCACTATCAACAATGTTCCACTAGATTGGCATAGACATACTCTCAGAGACTTTGTGAGACTACGTCGATTGCTAGGCCAAGTGATCAGAGCGGTCTCGTGCTATCATGAGCACCATGCAGTTTTGATAGTTTATCTACTCTTTTACACATTTTGTAGGGTTTTAAAGCCAAATGTTTGAGAACACTCTATTTTTTGACATTTTGTTGTAAACAATGACGAAGATGTGATATATATATATGCAATTTTTATTTCTACTTATGCGTTTATAACATGATTCAATTTTTACAAATGACGTAAATGTCTATCAAGGACAAAATTTGCCAATTTATCACTTAATGTATTTAAATTATGTGGAATATGTTGATATGTAATGTAATCAAAATTTATTTCCAACAATGTAACACATAGATACATATGCAATATTTATGGATTTCTTACTAAGTAATGATTGCTTAAATGTAACACAACTTGTTGTGAATCCAACTTGACAACTATATCCCTAATTCAAAGAGAAACTGATTCTCACAAGAGTTCAAAAACTCCACTTTATTCAAAAATATTATTGGTTCTTGAAAAAAGAAAGATACCTTGTAAGTTAATGAGCTCATCATTACGGTCAAAGAGTACCCATGTTGTGGAAGAGAGGTTATGCATCGTACAATAAGTACCATCAACAAAACCAATGTAATGACTTGATGACATATCCAAACTGTGTTTGCAAAGAAAAAGATAGATGGCTATGGGAAGGGTTCTTTTAGGACAGCGAGAGTCTCTTTCAGCATGCGATTAACATGAGATCATCGGGGACAATCCTTAGTCTAATGATCCTCCTCACAGATGAGGCAAGGATAATTCTGCCTTCTTCGAGAATCATCATCAATAGAGGATCTAGGAGGGTTCTGTTTTGTGGTTCCAAGTTTGGCCTTACCTTTTGATGAGACCAAGTATTGCAGCAAGAAAGATGCAACTCGTGGAGCTACCAGATTTACTTTATCAACCTAGGGTTTGTACAAACTTCGAGGTGACAGTGTTGTATACACAAGTGAAATTGATATTTCTACCTTTTGTTATTGTTCGAGTGGCAAGAGAGCACTATTGTTTTCAGGTCAGACTTCCATGGATTTAGAAGAATCTTGATTACTAATCAAAGAAAGAGGAATCTACTCTAAGAGAAATCTTGCCTATTGCAATAAGGAAAATGACTTAAATACTATGCTAAAAAAACACCATTCAATAACAAACTGCTAAGAAACTATGCTTTACAAGAATGCCAAGCTAACATGTATGAAATGCTATTGTCCTAAGCATGGAAGTTCAAAACATCAAACACCACTATTGTGCATGTAAAAGAATGAATATATTTGTTGCTTCCTTTTTATTATTTTTATGAAAAATCAACTATGAACCCTAATCTCTTTTGATGATATGACAGGAGGATTATGGATGTTGGAGAATGGTTGGGATGTTTGGGAGACCCTGAGGTATCCTTGTGTTGCATCCTACACTTTTTTGCTAAATTTTGGCCTCAAAAGAGGCCACTACAGGAAAACCTACTCGATGTACTAAAAACCTACATGATTCCCTGTATTTATACAAGATATAGCAGAGAGGAGAATGATTGGTGCTAGAGGTGATTGAAGGCTTAGGGAAGGTGGCTGATAGGTGTAATTGAGTGAGAAAATTCCTAGGGTCACTAATAACTCAAAACCAAGGTTAGGAGATGGTTGGGTTTCCTCAACATGCTTGGAGGAGTTTCTATGTAAAATGATGAAATTGGTGAAGGTCTTGTTGGAAGCAAGGAATGATTATGGATGGATTAAGTTGGAAGGTGGTTTCTCGCTATGGGATATCTCTCTACTAATGAAACAGTTTCTCTACATCAAACATTGTTATTTTCCAAGAAATCATGTAAACAAGAAGAATTATAATGAGCTATAAAAACAATGTTTAATGAGCTAACTCTCTATTTCATGCATCAGGAAAATTTCAAAATGAAATGGAATTATTGATGATATCTATTTTAATAGTAGAGATGGAAGATATGGTAGTTAATTCCTACAATTGCAAACTTATCAAATTCTGGTTCAAGTACAAAAAATCCTAAATTTGATGAGAAAATAGAAATGTGTCTTTTTGGGGCTGCATAGGGGTCCTTTCCTCAAATCGTGATCCTTGAAGGAAGAGGTGAGGTTAAGACACCTACTATCATCTTTGTGATTCTTTTTTCCCCTTGTAGCCTGCTAGTGAAGTAGAGAACAAATGGAAACAAACTAATAAAAAATTAATCAAATCTACATTGCCTGCAATGAAGTACTTCTAAGAACATTTTAATCATGAATCTATGAAACCAATCTAACAATACATATACAATAAGAGTAGCCTTTCCTTCTAGGTTTGAGCCCTAACCAAAGAGCTCAATCCATGTGAGTTAAATCAATACTTGACCATAAAAGAACTAAATCTCATTAACAAAATAGAAAATTCCATAGCAATGTCTTCCACAAGTCTAGAGCTCAAAAATAACCACTATTTTTAAAAAAGAAATTCGAATCCTAGTGAGGCTCTATGCCTACTTCTTATAAAATTGAAGTCCCCAATGAATTTCCTTAAATCTAGGGAGGCTCAAATCCCAAACTCAAGATCAACTAAGTCTTTGACTATCACTTGCTCGACTGACTTTTGATCTTCATGACTTGGCTGCTTGTACTCTAAGTTGGTGTGATTAATGGAGGGATATTTAGATGAGGGAGGAGTAAATGAGGACTATTTACCTCCTACAATCTCTCTTCCTTGTCCCATTTAGGCTACAAACCTTAATCTTGCCAAACTTCCTCGATTTTCTCTTTCAAACCTACATCCAATGCATATTAGTCCACTTGGCATAACATCACACTTTGACTCATGTCATTAAACAAAATATAATCAGAACATGTAATAAATTGTGAGAAGAGTTGATTTGACTATGCTAGGAGGTGATTTAAGGTCCATATAGTTACCCAATGATGAGGTTAATCATGACCCCCATATTGAAGGTGTTTCTCAGCCTCTAAGAAACTCAATCAATATCCATGTCTTTCATATCTCTAGTGGCCTCCCTGACATCCCATGTTTATTTTGTGGTTTCCTCTTCTTATGCATAGAATACTGCCTTCCTTTCTACCTCCTCGCACTACTTTCTCTCTTCTTGTTCCTTTTGTCCTTCTAACATTCCAAAGAGAAGTGGTGGGCTGAGTCTCAAGACAATCCAGTAGAGTTTGTGCCTTTGGATGGTTTGCTTGTACATGAGTGTCATGTTCAATGCTTCTCTAATCCTTTGAGGAGAAGGGTCTTGATTTAGAACAATAGCCATTGTTCCTTAAGGTACAATACATAGGACTTAGTTGGCATCGTGCAGTGGATGGATTCCAAAGATAGAGTGGCCATGGATAACGAATGATTCTTTATTTCTTGTATCTGTCCTTTGAACCATGCATTCTCATTCTGGCCTCAGTGTCCCTCTAGCTAGCTAGTTTTCTACCCATCTCCTTGAGCTTTTCCTCCATGTGGCCAATGTCCTGCACTCCCTTCAACTTGGTAATGTACATCCATCTATGTGTTTT
>APFE030489260.1:2328-22742 GCA_000404065.3 Pinus taeda
TGCGCGGCGAATGATCCTATGAGCCCATGCCCTGGAGCCTTGAATTGTCTGCCTTGTAACTCTGCATTGTCAAGTATCCATTTGATCATATCTGTATACGGCAATATCTTGGGTCTAGTTGCTATTCTATGAAGAAATGAACAAGCCAGCTCTTCTAAGGATGCCTCGGAAGAGTTTGGTGATCCCGCGGCGCTATCGACCTTCATTACTTTGGGATTTTCCTCCTCCATCAGCCTATGCATGCCTTCCCAGGTCAAAATTCCTGCGCCTCTGTTGCATGCAGTGTCTGTGTACAAGGGCGCCATCTCCTTTGCCTTTTCCTTCGCCTCGAAGCCTTGGGCTTTATTCTTCTTTCCCATTTGCTCCTACGTTCGGCTTTTTGAATCTTCTTATCTCCTAGTTCTTGCAGATTACGAGCGAGGTGGAAATGACTGATTGAGAAAGGTGATGGGAGATTTTTAAATGCAACCGATATACTAAATATGCCACCTTACGTGAAACAATCCTTTAGCAAAGCACGCGTCTTTATTTCATTAAATAACTGACAACTAATCCACTTACTATCATTAAAAGTGCATGATTTGGAGTTAGATTATGGTAAGTGGTCTATCTTTGAATGGTGTACCCAAAGGATTTGTGATTTAAATGATTCATGATTCGCTTTATGCTACATCGAAGATCGTGCCATCGCAAGGCGCGCTTATCGCAAATCGCCAGATCGCAGATTGTGTCATCGCGGCGATCGCAATATCGCAGGTCGCAACATCGCGAGTCACAGGAGTTTGATGTTTGTTAAGTATTGCCATTTCATTTCTGCGATATGCGATCTTGCGATCGGCGTTATCACAGATCAGCAAATTTTGAGGTTTTTCCTTATGAACATTACTTACTGCGACGCGACGTTAGGCTTAAAGTTGGGGGGCCTTTTGCATTAATGCAATTCCTTAAAGACCTTTACCTTATCGTAGACTTAGGTTAAAATATTCGAAAGACCGCTTTAAGCCTGCGATGGTATCTTTATTTTGAAGAAGGAAAATTTGATTTTTCTCAAAATTAAACTAGGGGTCCCCTATTCATTTAGTATTCTGGGCAAATACTTAAATGAGAAGGGGGGGTTGTTGCTGGCCACAACACCTTCACAGTGGGGTCGTAGATGCTGGATATAGTGTACCCACGTGGCTTCTTCACTAGCCTGAATTTCTCCTTCATTGACTCTACGAAAGCCTGCTCGCCACCCTTGTTACCAAAGATCATCGTTGGATTCTCACCTATGTATGACAGGTGCATTATGTGGTGAATCAACATATCTGTGATGGGTATCGGCTCCTCTAGCCATAGAAACCCATCACGCACCAAGCACAATAGCTGCTTGATGACCAAAACTGTCAGCACGATGCGGTTGTAGTGCGACACCCTGAGTAGTTTCAGCAATCCTGCCTTCTCTACCCCCTTGAGCCACCTCCACGACTCCAAGGCGGTCATTCCTGTATTTGTGTCTATGATGCGGCACATCAACATCTCGGTTGCCAGGTGCAGGAACTTCTCGTGGTCCGCCATGTCCCAGTCTTTAAGCTTCAATATCAACACCCATGCCAAACGTGGACTGTCGAAAGCGATTTCATTTGATAGCATAGGGGTTTGCAGGGAAGTCTTACTTTCATCAATGTCCTTTGAGATCTTGGACTTAAGCTTGCGTGGAGGGACATACTCTGGCAACCGCGTAATAGGGTCCGCACCCTGGGTTTCAACCTCCTCTACTTCCATTCCCACATCCTCATCGTCCATCGGGATGTATTCGATATCTTCCTCCCTGCCTTCTAGGTTTATAGCCTTGCCTTGCTCTTGTGTAGTGGGCTTCGATGGGTTTCACCTTGGCGAGGTGCACACCGGTATGGCAGGCTACTTTCCCTTCTTTTCCTTCACAATCTCCTTGGTTGGGGTTGGCTTCGGTCTCGTTGTTCTCGGGGATTTAGGGACCTCCACCAATACTTCGGCAACCTTTGGGGCAACTTCTTCAGCCTCCATATCAATTTCTTGCACATTCTCCTCAGCTGCCACTTCTTCGGTGTCCATAGTTTCTGTGCATGTCGAAATGACCTGATTCACTAGTTCCTGTGTCTCCTTTGACAATTGTTCAAACATGGACTCGCTATTAGATCTTGAAAGAATTCACGGTTCATGTGCAATTGAGAGCGCAACAACTCAATTCTCAAAATGCCAAGTGTTTTTCGCTGGGAAACCACTCATAATTTATAGGGCATTTCAAATTGAAATCCGACCATTCCCCCCAAAATCGGTTCATTAATGCTAGATTGGTGGCAGATTTTCAAGGATCTAAGCCATAAATTTCGTCTTCAATGCCGGTCGCCCACTCCATTTGGCCTCACTTCTGATGTCTTTTCATGAACAGTGACTTTAACAGTCACTTTCTGGCCGACTTCTGCGATTTCTCCTTGGGTAGTGCAGTTGCCTATACACTTTCGTGGACCTAGTGACACTTCCTTGCTTCGCACCCTTCACCAATCGTGTAGCTTCCCAACCCAGACAGCGTAGTTTATAGTTCCGCACCTCCTTTCAGCTGCCTGGAGTGTTAAGACTGTGCTGCCTTCAATTAGTCACATGGCTGGACCACTGGTGTATGGCTTCAAGCGACCACCATTCACCTTTCCTGGGAAGGTTCTCCATTCAATTTGACCAACTATACCACTCCTCAGTCAGTAATCTCCTTAATGATATAAGGCCCTAACTAGTGCATCCTGAGCTTCCCTGGAAATTGATCAAACTTACTATCATATAAAAAAACTAGGTCATTTACCTTAAATGTGTGCAGCTTGATGTGTTGATCATGTCATGCCTTTTCGCGCTGCTTTTGGACATGTTGGTGAAATCCAACCAAAAATATTTCCTCCTCTAGTTCATCCAACTGTGCGAGTCTCTCCTCTAGGGCTCCACGATCCATCATACCTATGAGTGCTGCTATGCGCAGACTAGGCAGGATGTATTCCGTAGGAATTACTGCTTCAATGCTATAGACGAGCCTAAAAAGGGTTTGTCCAATCAACTTCTTGCATGTTGTTCGATAAGACCATAGTACTGCAGGTATGCGTAGGTCCCAATCACTTCTCTGAGCATTACAAACCTTGGTCAGTGTGTTTTCAAGCACTTTGCTGAATGCTTCCACCGTCCTGTTAGCCTGCGGGTGATACGGTGTGCTCTTTTGGTGGTATACCTGAAATTCCTTCATTAGCACGCTGATCGTCTCATTCAGGAAGTGCGTACCATGATCACTCATCAAGATATTTGAACAACCAAATCGCATTAGTACATGCTCAAATAAGAACTTTGCGGTAGTGGCGCCCAAGTAATCCTTCACCGGCTGCGCTTCTGTGCAACGAGTGAAATACTTTGTCGCGGTGATAATGTACCTTGCTCCTGTCTTTCCTTGTAGCTGAATGGGTCCTACAAAGTGTATCACCCACTTCTCAAAGGGTTGCAATGTCATTTGTGCATTCAAAGCCATCTCATCGCTCTGCGATGGTCTACCAGTCCTTTGACACACATCGCATGCCTTTCAATATGCTTTTGAGTCCTGATGAAGGGTTTCCACCATAACCCTACGCATAGAATATTCTACGCAGTTGCTCTTCTTGCATAATATCCTCCCGTGGTGCCCCCATGAGCATCTGTGAGGATGCTACTTCTTTCCAACTCTAGTACATATCGTCGCAATATCTCATCAGTCCCCATCTTGTATAGATGCCTAGCAATGACAGAGAAATCTACTGCGTGCACCACTAATTCCTTCTTCTACTGGACAGTGTATCCTGTTGGTGTAGTACCTGTTGTTAGACAGTATATCCTCAAAATGACCATCTGCGACACGCACGACAAATAGCTGCAAGTTAGGCAATCCTTCCTCCAAATAAGTGGGTTCCTCCCCTGTTTCAATGTGCAATAGATGGTCTGGACCCGCATTCAGTCATCTAGGATTCACAACAACTTTAAAATCATACTCCTGGAACAATAAGAGCCACATGCATATTCTCCCCCCAACACAGGCTTATTGAGCAGCTACTTCAGCACAGAGTGATTTATATACATCTTAAAATGGCCTCCCAACAAGGAGTGCCTATACTTCTGGAGCGCATACACTATAGCTAGCCCTTCGTGCTCAGTGGTGCAATAGTTCTTCTCCGCTTTTGATAATCGTCAGCTTGCGAACGTAATAGGATGGTCCAAGCCTTCTCCGCCAACCTGTGTCAGTACTACTCCCAACGATACACATGACGCGTCGACATGTACATGAAATTCTTTCTTCTAGTCTCGGAAGACTAGAATCAGCATGGTGACTATCTTTTCTTTCAATATATCAAGCTCTTCTTGCATTCATTGTTCCAGCAGAATGTGACATCCTTCTTCAACAATTTCTCCATAGGCATGGTGATCTGGGCATAGCCTTTGATAAACTTTCTGTAATATCTCATATGTCCCAGAGTAGCACGCAGCTGCTTCACGCTCCACGACGCTTCCAAGTTTAGTATCATCATGATCTTTGTGGGGTCTACCATCAGTGCCTATTTGCAAACCACATGCCCCAACAGGTTTCCAAAAGGAACACAAAACATACACTTCTTAAGATTGAGCGCGATCTGGTATCTTCGACGGGTGTCTAGCATCAAGCGCAAGCTTTCTACATGGCGCTTAACTAGCCCAAACATAGTCCAGTCATCAAAATATACCTTCGGGAACTTATGAATAAATTCCTTGAACGTAACAATAACTACACGCGAGAATATTACAGGCACATTCTTCAATCCGAATGGCATTATAGTGTACTAAAAACAACCCCACTCAGTTGCAAAGGTCGTCTTGCTACTATCCTCTAGCGCAATTTTGATCTAGTGGTACCCAGAGAACCCATTAGTGAAGGAATATGCTTCCTGGCCACCTACATTGTCCAACACTTCATCAGTGAATGGAGTCGGGAAAGGATCATGTACACAAGTGTCATTTAACTTTATGAGATCCACACATATCCTTATTTCATCCTTTTGCTTCTTTTCTTGTACCACCATTGAACTTACCCAGTCAGATTCTTCCACAGGCTCAATGATGCCTGTAGCGAGCATCTTGTTCAGCTCTAAGTGGACCTTTTCCTTATATTTCGGATTGAGATGGTAAGGCCTTTGATTAACTGGCTTTGCGTTGGGTTTCAATGTAATATTCATCATTCTTAGGTCCCCGATTATCCCCTTCAGGTCTATAAAATTGGCATGGAATAAATCCTGGTATTCATGGAGCAATTCAATGACCTTATCTACCATCGCGTCGTCCCAAAAGTCTCTAATATTTGCGAACTTGGGTTCTGCCTTCGTACCAATGTTTACTTGTTTTGTTTTTAACGGTGTGGTTATATCAGGGTTCTCAATCTGTGGTCCTTGAAGCTCGCAGTGGCCTTCTGTTTCTGGAATGTTAATCTTCCACAGATCCTCATCCTCTTCTTCAACAGTTACATTATAACATTCTAGCGCATGACTTAGCTAAGTAGCCCATTCAAGCTGAATCTAGTCTAAAGGATCCTGCAGTATCCTAAAGATTACTGCTTTCACTTCATGTAGTGCTTCATCAATACTGTCAAACCCGTCCTCAAAACTGAATGTCATCATGAATCACTCATGCAGGATATCCCATTCAGCTGTCCCATGGCGGATCTCTGCTTCTACATACCAGTTCATCGAGACAATATCCAGGGTGTGACAGAATAAGTGCACCCATTCAAGTTGGGCCTTTTCTCCATAAATCTGGGTCCATTTGGCCAAATGCGTGCACGGATCATCATGCCCATCATACTTGTCTATCATTCGCATATTCAGCTTCCCAAAGCGAGTTCTCATCATTCTCCTACATTCGTGCCAATCATCAAAGCTTCCCTTGTGTGTACCCCACCATCTTAAGGGCGTAGCGCGTAGTGCCCAGTCCAACGCCTGGAAGTGCTACTTTTCTGGTACCTCCCTTTCAAATGCATCCAAAAATATATCTACCTCATTTAGACCATCATAAGTAGGAATATTTCTTACCTCTGAGGATACACAACGTAGCGGTCGGGTCATCATGTTGCAGTTCAACGTAGTCGCTTCATGTAACCGGTTCTGCCAACGCTCTAACTCTTCATCGGAGTCTGAAGTGTAGGAAGTCTAGCGATCCCATGTAATCTGTCCATCTATGGTGGGATTCACCCAATCTTCATCCCACGCCGTTATCTTATAGATATAGTCCAAATCGTCATCACTTTCATAATCATGGACTGGTTCTGTATAGCATGATCCCTCAGCAAGATCTAGAGGTACTATTACACGTAGTGATTTCTTCTCAAAGATCATCTTTCGCTTCTTCAGATTGATTAACCTATTCATATCGGTGGCCCAGTCAATTCCTAGGAGTGCAGGATAGGGATTTTTGTCATCCACTATCTCTATCACCTCAAAATTAGCCAACGTGCTCGTTACCTCAATATCCACAGTCACCCCCTCCAGTCGCCCCATGGGGATGATTTTCTGCTATTGGCCATCCTTAGCTGAATCGAAGACCATTGCAGTGCAGGTCTCCCCATTTGTTCCCAAGTCTACTTCGTTAGGACATTTGCATCTGACCCCAAGTCCAAAATAACTTGATCCATCTCATACTCTCCTATCTGCGAGGTCAGTTTCATCTCCCGTCTTGTCCTTGTTTTATGTTTGCCAATCTTTCGTACTACGCACGGCTCACCCGGTGTGGTTCCAACACATCTATTGATGAGATCTTGTAACCCTTTCACAACCTTACTATCATGTAGTAACTTCATACAGGTCTCCAAGAAAGTTGTGAGCATAGAGGGGTCCATCCCCTGCTTAGGCTTATCCCTACTTCCTGAGGTGGAGGCCTTAACGAAGTTCTTTTTATCTTCCATAAAGGTTTCACGTGCGCGCTCCAAATAAAACTCAGCCTCTTTCATTGGAGCTTTGCGAACCCATGTACTATCTTCTACCTATTTTCCCTTGTCATCTCCTATCATGATTCCACTCCTGAGCATTATACTTACATTTGGATCCTCTTTGTGCTGCTCAGACCTCATCATCTGTAGGTTTTAAGTCGGTAGAGGTGTTAGCGCTACTTTATCACGTATCTTAGCTAGCAGCGTAGGAAAATCTTCTATTTCATGATCAAACAGTGTGCAATACTTGCATGACAGACACGTTGGATTAGTGCAATCATGGGCATAGTGTCCTGTTCCTCTGCAATTGTAGCAAATCAACTGTCCTCGACCTCTGCCAGGTCCTCCTCTGCCTCGGCCTCTTCCACGCCCCTGAAATCCTATCCACGCCATCCCTGCACTCTGGTCAGGGGGCCATGTTTTGGTCTGAACCCTATAGGTGGGAGTTTTATCCATCATCAATTCATAGCTCCTGCAATCATGCCCTACCGACCTACAAAAGTTGCAGAATAGCTGTTGCGGTGCATGTACAAACTTCTGCAGCAAATGACAATTATTCATAGCATGTTTTCTGGCCACCTGATAGATAGTGCACCATAATGCAGGCCCCACACTAGGTCCTTCTTGAGCTTCTAGCCTCAAAGGCATCAATCCCCCTCCTGCAATATTGTTCACACAGACTGGGCAATGATCCTTTTCATGTCCCTAACTCTTGCATTTCAAGCACCATACCTCCTTGCGCACCTGTGGTCGAACCGTCCTATCCTAATTCAGACTTTGCATCTCAAGGCATAGATTCTTCAACTGTGCATGGATCTGTTGAACCCCCAGGTTTGGATCTTGCATCAGAGTCTCATGTAGTCTCATGGAAATTTCCAAAGCTTCCACCCGAGTGTTTATCTTCTGCTACGATAGCGTAGCCCTTAAGTGTGGTAGGAGTGAAGCAACAAACCACTCGTAATGATGTCCGTCCATTAGGTTCATGTTGGCTTCGTGGATTGTACATTTCAACCTCTAATCTAGTTCCCAAGGTGTCTCACCTAGTTGCATCATGATTTCTTTGAATCCCACAATTGGCTTCACCTCAGATTTAGGCCTACTGAATTCTTTATTCAGTGCTATTTGAATGTCTGCCACTCCAGCATTCGGGTTATCATTAGAGTACTTAATATACCAGGTTAGCACGTGATCTTGCAAAGCACTAACCAAGGCTGCCTTCTTTATATGATCATTTGTAACACTTTAAGCTTCCCATACAGCCCTCACAATGAACTAGAATAGGTCTGGGTCCTCATTTCCCAAGCCTTTGAACAAATGCAACTTCATTATATTTGCCATACTCAACTGTGGAGGAGGTGATATGAGTGAAGTTGGAGGCAATGTTGGTGAAGTTGGAGGTGGTGTGGGTGGAGGTGGTATTTGTAGAAATCCTTGTCTTATTAACTGAATAACACTTTGCGGAGAAACCTTTGCTATCTCTTCTTCGTCACCTCGCGGAGGTGAAATCAATGGACTATACTCCGAACCCTTTTTTCCTTCGTTCCTATAATTTTTTCCACTTCACGTAGTTCCAAACATCAAGGTAGCTGCATAACCCATTTTTTAGACAATAGCATTTTAATCCAAGTATTCAAAGATTTTACGTACTTACCTTGTGGTCCTTCGAAAAAGTGCCGCTCCGCCTCGTTGTAGTTGACTGAGGTGTCGACCGCAAATTTAGTCACAAATCCTCCTATGACGCGATCAAGCCAATGATCGATAGTGCGAGCAATCTTATCTTTCGATTATTCCAACCTCTGCAGTAGCTTAGGGTCCACAAAATAGGACTGTCAAGTTTCTACCTTCCTTGGTGTTGATGCCCCGAAAATCATTACATCAACAACGGGGGATAACCACCCGGTCCGGACCTTAATATAGCTCCTTTTCCGTTTGGGATGGTGGCTCCAACTGGATATAATGGGACCAGTTTCCCAGTAATGAATAAAAGGGGGTGGATGAATGATTGGTTTTCTAATAAGTGATAATAAATGGATGACTTATTCTATGAGTGAAAACGTACATGACTATTTTATCCCGGGAAGCTTCTATTCTTAAGTGCAACGTTTAGTGATCTGTGTTCGCTGATAGGCATATAGATGACACTATTCATTAAACAAAGACATTCATTTAAATGATAATTGTTTCGTTCAAATAGTTGAACGAAGTAATTGATAAAACATTGTTACACTTCTCTTTTTATATTACTGATACATGCATGATTGAAATAATAGCAAAATGTAAACATCCAATAGTGGAAAGTATAAAGCCTATTGTTTAAACACATTCACATATTCAATAATAGCAAGAATGACCAAACAATAATTCACATAAAAGGAATAAACTCAGACATAGATAATAGTACCATATGAGCTGCGAATCATTCCCATCGTCAATCGCAATTTGAATTCCTTCTTCTGACTCAGAAATACTTTTAAATAAAGGCAATAGTGCACATCCACATAAAAGCTTCGTTATCAAAATTTGGAAAGATTGGTCTAGTTTTCATAAAAGAATATGCCTGAAGTACAATAGTGCAACTTCATGCTTAATTCATATACAAAAACTTACAACCCTTTCTAAATACATGAAAGGGTCTATAAATACTAAACTAAGCTAACAAACTACAAAATTAAAATGCTACTAAATTGGTATAATCCGATATTGAATATCTCTCCCACAGTGATCTGGTAATCGGCAACAATGATTCATCATTCTGGCTATTTGCCTTTTGTCCTGAGTTGGCATATTGCCAGCATTGGTTCCACTTCTTGAGGGCGGCTGAGACGAGAATTGATTTGAGCAGCATAGGTGGCGTCATGTATATCGAGAATGATACACCTGATTGCATCCGTTAGGCATTTGAGGGCGGCTCTCTGGCTGTATGGTTTTACTTGGAACAACCAATAGGTGTCCCAAGTTAAACTTTTAATTCCTGAGATCAATCTCCCATTCTTTTCTAGCTCTTGGTGACATGACTGCTCCAATGTCTTGGCTGATAATAATTTACCTAGTGTACATTGAGAAATCATGTTAGATAAATAGAGAGTATTGCTGATCAAGTCAATAAAATTGCTCGTAGATAACTTGCATCTAGAAACCGCTCTCTCTGCTTTCATTAATTGGGATTGCCACTCCATGAATAGGATTCCTTTATGGGATTCTAAAACTTTTGGAAAGTTTGCCGCCTGTCCCTCATTAGAGTCCTGCCAAGTAAGGAAATATGTTAAAGTGTCATCAGCTTGCTCTAAATCCTGCCTGGCATCAACTGATTTTTCTATTATAGATGTTGTTATGTCGCACAAAGGTTCAACTTGGGCAATTTCATGACACAACAATCTTATTTGTGTTATTAATGCCTTGTTAATCTGTGTTGCCTCTTCTCTGAACTCGGCAGGTTGGGGAAGACTCTTGAACTTCTCTACTTGAGCTGATAATTGAGCAATTTTCTCATCTTTTGTCTTAGCCATATGTTCATTCATTGCCTTCAACTTTGATAATGCCTCTGATAATTCTTTCTGTCTCTGAATCGCTCCTGAATCGGCCTTCTATTTCTCTTCATGCAACTGTTTGCTGAGCTGGTTATTTAACTGTTGCTGCGCGGACAGTTGTTGTTGTAGTTGTTCTGTCTTCTGCTGTTCCTCCGATAGCTGTGCTTGTAGTGAAGAGATCACTTGATCCTTTTCTTTCAACAAATTTCTTACCTCCGATGCCTTATCCATGGTGGCTGCCGAATAGGCACCAGGATATTGGGATAACTTTGTCAGGTCATCAGAGGGGTCGAATTCTTCCTTCCACACCACATTGGCTATTACTGTTTGTTCAGGGAACATAGAAGGTTGATCAATCCTTCTCCTTTTCCGCTGTCGCTTTATTACAGCCCTATGTTTTGGGCTATAGAAAACATCCAGTGGAGGAATGTCCTCCACCTGCAAAATAGTTTGATCCGAAGGATCCTTGGGAATTATTTCTACTACTGTAGTCAGGGGTAGACCGCTGGTTCCTTTGCTTGGAACCTCCTTTGATGCTGTATCTTGTGTATCGGCCGCTTTGGATGTATCAGAATCCATTGAACTCTCAATATTTCTTATAATTGAATTAAATTGTTGCCATTCCTAGAGCAATCTTGGGTCAATTTGAGTGTCGACACTCACCTCCTTGCTGCTCTGCTCCTGCTGCTTTTTCTGTTCCTCGTCCTGTATTCTCTCCTGTTCTTTCTTTTCTGCTTCCTCTCTATCTTTCCTCTGTGTTTCCTCTTGTTCTTTCCTCTTTGCCTCTTCCTGTTCTAACCTATAGAGTTCCTCCTCCTCTCTTCTTTTGACTTCTTCAAAGATTTCGGATGTAGCAGGAGGTTCGCTGGTAAGCTGTTTCTCAGGCTCGCTTGATTGTATCATCGGGGCAGTGGCTAACAAATCTAGAGGCATAGTTTGCAACCTTTGCTCTCTAAGTCTATTAAATTCTACTAACCCGTCATCATGGTATCTCATTCTACCTAGCTGCTGCACCTAAAATATTGACTCGGCTGAGGAGAATAGGTCATCAAACTCATCTTCCTTATGTTCGAATTTAGTGAGTTTGGCCTGGTCTAGAACATTATAGACGACTTTATTCGGGTCAAAACGTCTATTAGGCAGAGTGGCGAGACTTAGGATGTTAATCTTTTCCGCCTCTTTCTCTGCATGTTTATAATCATGCAGAGTATAGATGCCACACCTTAGAGGAAAAGGAGGCCAAACTTGCTTCTTTGAATTTCTGAGAGTCTTTGTAGCTGATGTGGTTGTAAGCTGATATGCTATCTCTCGAGCTAATAGTTTGTATGGTATATACAAGGGGAGGATATGAGGCCTGGCCTGACTGCCGAAAACTCTTACATAAGTGAATTTTTCTTCTCCAAACCAAGTTCCTAGGGCTGTCAATTCAATCTCTGCCTGAGAGGAGATCTTAGGAGCAGGTCTATCAAAAATTGCATAGTAAATAGGTAGCATGAATCCATTGCAGACTTGGTATAAGTGATGTTTATAATGAGCTTTCCGTAATTTCTGGTGGTAGATATGAATAGGCATAGGGTCCTGTGGAGTCCATCTCCACCCTAACACAGGAAACTCGGAATTAAAACAGAGGGTGTCCAAAATATAGACACTAAAGTAAAATGGAGGGATGAACCTATCAGTAACACAGGATTTGTTTCTGAATTCAAGAATAGTTGTAGCCAACTTATCTGATAATATAGTCCCCCAATCCATGATTTCACTATTACATGCTGCTTCCATCAAAGGTACCATCTCTATGGAAAATTTTGAAGAATCATGCAATCCCCACATTCGACACATCATGACTCCAGCATAACAATAAGGAGAGCATAAGGAGTCGACGGAGTACTTACCTGAAGACTCATGTTTGTGTTTCACCGGGTTTTGTCTCCATTCCCATATAGGCTCCGACTCAGTTTCATTCTCGTCTCTAAACTTCTCCAAGAAGGCTTTATTATAATTCTTCTCCGGTTCGGGAAAATGGTACATTTGTCTCAAATCATTGGGCTGAAATGAACCGAATACTCTCCCATCAATAGTGCAGAATGTTCTATTTGTAATTGGAATTTATTCAATTGCCCATCTCACCACATCCGTATATGGAAGAATTTGCTCTCTAGTGGCTATCCTATGTAGGTAGGAATCAACCAAATCTTTTAGAGTAGCATCAGACTTTCGGCTTGAGCTTGTTGTAGCTTGTACCAATGTTCGCTGAGGTTCCTCGGCTTCAACCAGGTTGTAAATGTTCTGCCAAGTAGTACTGCCGAGGCCAAGACATGTGGTATCTGAGATTAATCCCTTTTTGCTTGGTCCCGGATCGGTAGCATGTTGTCCTATTACCGCAGAAGCTGAAGTCGTTCCAGATTTCTTCCCCATTTGGTCTGAAATCGCTACTGCGGAAAAAATCTGCACAAGAGAAAAGTGAATGTAATGCGGAGAATAGATGGTGAAAACCAAGTATGGAGGATTTGTGTCAATCAATGAATAATGGAAGATTTATAATAAGGCTCCCGAGGATACAATCTCTAAATGGATTTAGGCATAACTGCTCCATTAATTGGCCGTTTAAACGTGTCAATCATTTAAATGCTCATTATATCCTTTATTTGTTGAATAATCGTTTAAGCGTGGATTTGATTTTTTGGCGGTTGGACGCAAGCGAATCACTATCGGGAAGAGAAAAGTATTTTAATGATAATTAATATAATATATCGAATTCATATCAATCCTGTTCGAAATTCGCGTTTGGCTTTATCGCAATCAGTGATCGGAGGAAGCCTTGGGCAATCTTATTTGAGTTTTTGTGGAATCCCCGATTGCCGATAGCAATATCGCTTAACTCGCATCAGGAGTTTTAAGGAGGAGAGTTCGTTATATTCTTATTGCATTTCCCTATTGCCGATTGTGATATCACATCGGTGCAAGGGGAGGGGCCTTTTATTGTTTGTTTTCCCGATAACCGATGGTTACTCGCACTTGTCGCATCGGGGAGAATCAATGGGTCATGGTTATGCATCCTTCGTTGTTGCGATATGCGATCTTGCGATCGCTTTATCGCAATAATAAAGAATTATTCATCTTATTTTAAGACCGATTATTTATCAACTCAAAAAGGTTTTTATAATGTTTTGTTTGTTTTGGGACCTTTAGAGGAGTGATGGGTTAATACCAATTTAATCTAAAAGGGACCCATTTCATATTATAGTTTTCTAAAGTAAAATTATATGAAATGGGGGTTGTTGTATAGCACAACAGTAAGATAAGGTTGGAAACCTAGAGGTTGGAGCCTCATCAAAGTCCAAGTTGGTGCTTGGAAAAACTCATCAAATATTTTATTCAATCTTTTTCTATATTTAATAAAATCATTTCCTTGCTTAAAATTGTAAAGAATCTAAACTGGTAATAATAACAATTGAAAAGAAATATTGATTCACCCCCTCTCAGTATTTCCAAGGCAGTCATGACCTTCTCTTATTCACTTATTAGCGGGTTTTCTTCGAAAATGGCGTCCATTTTATTTACCTATACAATGGCTCCCTTATGGTCCTTTCCATCGTACTTAGGTATTTCTCTTTTAATTTTAATGTAGTCTCTATCTGGAAACTTTGTATGGTATTGACTTCCTTCGAACTGTATATGTGGTATTTCTGGATTTTCGTGCATTGATGGAAATTCAAGACTTGGAAAATTTTCACCTTCCAGAGTCTTTGGACTTTGTGTGGGTGAGGGATTAAAAGGTGGATTGGCCCCTCCCGTAAATTGGATCATCGTGCTCTTCAATTCTTTGATATCATCTGCCACTTGGTTTCAACTACTAATTAACTTTCCATGTTCCTTTCTAAATTCATCTTGCTTTTTTTCGACGTTGTCAAGGCGCTTGCACATTCTGTCGAGTTCGTCTTGAAACTTTTTTCAATTTGCATCGTCACTGCTACTCCCCATTTTGTTCTTTTTCTTAGTAGACCCATTTTTTTAATTAAATAATAAGAATATATATATATATAATATATATATATAAAATATATATATTATATATATATATATATAATATTATTATATAATAATATATATTATATATATATATATATAAATATTTAATTAATTAAATCATTTTAACTAATTAAATTAATTAAATTATGTTAACTTAGTTTATAATGTAACCATACATATATGGGTTATTGAACCCAACTATATATATTGACCACGGTGTATATGGGCTATCGTAACTACCATGGTGTATCGACTAGAGTATATATATTGAGCTAATTATACGACCCGGTGTATTGAACCACCACTTATATATATTGAGCCACGTATGAATTGACACCGAGAATCACGCTCGTTGACCTTTCGATCGGGGGAATGTTGCTTGACTATTGGGGACGACACTTTTTTTTTAACAACGTGTGCATGTGCGGACTTCCTCATTATTGTCAAAAAAGTGACACGATCTACAAACTTCCTCATTGGTTGTCGGAACAATGGTCACAGTTATGTAATAAATGTTGGCTGCAGTCAAGTAGTAATAGCAGAGGGTTAGAGTGACTAGAGCATCGGTTTTGTCGGGGAAGTGAGGGCATGGCCAGTGGAAGTAGCGGGGGTGTGATGTACACACAGGAAAGCACGAAATCAAATACAGTGGAACAAGAATGATTGCACACATCAGTGGGTGGGAAGAGATTAGTGGAGTTCGTTTGGTGTTGTGGAGGGGTGTATGGTGACAACGGAGAAAAGAATTGTGGCACAGTAGAAACAGGGATTGTGACGTAGGAAATGTTGAAGAATTAAGGGCACTAGTGTTTGTTAGGATTCTTCACTGCTTGATAACAATTTGTGAAGCACTTTTACAATTATCTTATCTTAGTCTTCTTCGTATTATTAGTGTGTGTCTTTCATCAAATTGATACCAAAAACATAAATATAAGAACACAAACGTTGGCTCTCTTCCACGGCCAAAACCTCCCTCTCTTAGAGAGGAAAACCCTTTGGTAAGTTTATTTTATTGAAGCTTCTTATTTATCACTACCAAACCCTAGACCCTTGAATAGGATGTCCTTCAAGCACAAGTCAAGTCCTCTCCTCTTTTATGCACTTTGTTTCCTGGCACATAGACTTCCTTCTTTAGGCACTTTTCTCCCCATCATTTCGTCCTCCTTCTTTGTTTCTAGTCTAGAGATAGACCTTCCTTGAGTGAGCCTTCTAGATGAGATGATCCTCTTCTATCCTTTGCTCAAGTAGACTTCTTATTTTATTGATCAAATGAGATCCTTTTTGAGATATTGGTGTATGATTGTACTGATGTTCTATTGCCCTAGTTTTCTCACGTGTGGAGGGTACCCTTAGTGAATTAGGGTCCTTTCACCTTCGCTAGAGAGTGAGACTTATTTGCTTGACTTGGGAGGCCTTGTAGGCCTAATATCTATCCCAAACACCAGTGAATCTTGCACTAAAATTTTACTATTGTTATATCCGCAATTTGTCCTCCTTCTCCTCGCATGTGTGACTATTTATATCCCTAGAAACAACCCCCTACAATTTTTTTGCCTTCCTCATTTCTTTGCTTATCTTCGAGACCCCTAGACTTGCCTTTTCCCTTCACTTTCTTGACTTCCAACTTAGCTAATTTCAGATCTTGTGTTATATGCTTTATGAGGGAGTGGATAGCCTCTATATATAGAGGATTGTCCCTCCTCTAGGCTAACATTGGGCTGACATTCTATCTTCAACCTGACTTGACCATATCTTCACTATTTTCTTCATTTTGCTTCATTTGAATGACGTTGTTGCATGGAGAGGACTTGGGACTTTGCTTGGAGGTATCCTTTGACCTTAATACTATTTTATACATAGTGCAAAATGCCATCAAAGGGTCTTACATAAATACATTGACTCTTGACTTCCTAGAAGCACTTGAACATGTGCTTGACCTAATTCAATGAGCAAGAAACTCATTAACAAATATCATAAATAATTTCTCTCTTGAATAAATACAAAAGTAAAACTTACATTTATGAAGACCAAACCTAGTTACACTTCCTTCAACACTCCCTCTTAACTAGGGAGGTATTCATACAACATTACAAGGTGTTTGGATATGTTTCAATCTTAAAGAATTCACATAAAAGAAACTAGATTTGCAATCCATCTATTATAGCATCATAATAACCAACATTGTTTCCACAGCAAGGCCTTGACTGACAACTCTATCTCACAATAGATCATAACACAATGTTGTGAGACGAATGACTTATAAACACCTTAGCCATTGTCTCTCAAGGTACATACGCACCCAGGTATTCACTGAGTATGACCTTCTAGGACTATTCTTGTCTTGGGTTCCCAACCCTCAAAGAATATCGTTCCTCTTGCCTACACTTGTCTTGGATGCCCTACACATACTCAAAGAGTATCAGATGCTACATGATTAACCAATCCTCCCATTCTTTATTCCCAAGTGAATACAAGAATGTAGTTTCTATCTTGTGTCTACATTTCCATTCATGGCCTTCATCTAGACTTACGGTTGTTAGTCCTAGTCTAGTGCATAACCGATGAAATGGAAAAACACAATTGTCACTCATTTGTAATCAGGGATGATCCAAAACTCCCTCTTGATCAGGGATTTGTCAGAGGTCCCTCTTAACTAGGGACACTTTCATTCATCAACTACTTCTTCTTCATGGGTCCTTCAGCTACTTGATCTCCTTCCTTTCTTTGATGTCATGATGTCTTTGTTCGAACATTTTCTAGGTAGGGCACCATCCATCAATCACTTTCCTTCCTGGTTTGTCATGCCATTTTTTCCTTCATGGAAAGTGGATTTATTTTAATACATCAAGTTTTCTTGTCATTTGGCTACTCCTTTGTCATCTGTCCATGCTTCGGAATACTCTTCTCATGGATGCTTCGTCTTACTTGCTTGTTTACATGCTTCGACCTAGTAGCCCATCATGACTTCATCCTGATATTGCTTCGACATTACTTTTTCTTTTGTTGGATGGATTCTTCATCACGACATATTCATAGAGTAGCATCAGTTATCTTCATCTTTCATATCTCCAAGGCCTTCATAGGTGTCAAGGGTCCTTTCCTTTGTCAGAGTTGCCATGCCTTCTTTCGGGATATATCTTCAATGGTTCTTTTTTCAGATAGTGATTCTTTGTGATCATGGTGTTCTTCACATGCTTGATCTCCTTCTTCAATTGCTTCTTCTTAGATAGATTGGTCAACCACCTTATGCTCCTTGTGAGAGCACTTCTTCATTGTTTGCTTCCTAGACTAGTCAGCATTTATTCTTGCTTCTTAGTCAGAAATATTATACTCCTTATGTGAGCATATTCTTTTGTTGACCTTCATTAAAATGTAGTACATGCCTTCAGGCATGTTCCTTGGTGAAAGAGATTCTTTCATATTTGATCATGTTATAGAACTATTTCCATGACTCAATAATATACACATGAGAACATGACTAAACTTTGATGCATACATACCTCATCTTGATTCCCCTTTGATAATCTTAGCTTCATTAGGTTGCCCTTGGAGTGGCCCTTCTTCCTTCATCTTAGCTTGCATGTATATCATCCTTTTCTTGAATCCCATGAATTGGATTCCTAATGGGATGTCTGCTTTGGTTCATGAACCTTCTTTTGAAGATTCCATCATAGGATCATAAAGACCCTTGCCTTGCAAATATTTTTTTTCCTTTCATGATGGATGTTTTCTAAGATTATTAATCATGATCAATTTCCTTTCATCGTGGATGAGGTCCTATACTAGGTATTCTCCTTCTACATGAATATCTTGAGCTATATCTACCATGCTCCTATATTCTAGAAGATATTTCTAACCATGCATTTTGTTATCATTATAAATGCTACTTCTTCGTGAATATATAGAACTCTATGTACTCCATGCTTATAGATTCTAGAAGATGTTTGTAGCCATGCAATTTTTGTTTCGTTGCTACATGCTCCTATCCTACTCAAAAACTTGAAATAAGACTTGAAGTAAAGAGTTTGACTTAGTCATAGTAGAGATCGGGAGGATCTTCCTTCTTTTGCTTCGTTTCTTATTCTTTCACCTCTTGAGTCATGTGAGCTTCTTCCCTCTTTATTTTTTTATTGTTGTCTTTCTTAATCTTAGGACAATTCCTTTTGTAGTGTCCATATTCTTGGCATCCATAGCATTAGATTTTGGACATGTCATTGTTGTTTGTTCTTCATGGATCAAATTTTCCAAATTTACCCTTTCTCTTGGCGATGGTAGCAAATGCTTGCTCCTTTGATCCCACATCTTATTTTTCTTTAAGTTTGGTTACCTTTTCCTTGCATAAATACCACATTTCACTAAGTGTCGTTGCTTCCTTCTTGATATATATGCTTGATGTGAAGTTTCGGCAATCCTCAAGTAAAGCATTGAGTACTACAATTGTCATTTCTCCTGTCAGACATGACTTCCCCAAGCTCTTGAAGTTGATCCCTCATCTCAGAGATCTTCATGAAGTAGGGAGCTATTCCTTCCTTTGATATCTTCATTTTGTACAATTCATTTCTTAGCGATATCACTTCTTCGGCTATGGATACCGAGAATAGCTCTACTAGCTTATCATAACTTTCTTTTGATGTTTCAAATTTGGAGACATAAGGAATGAGAGAGTCCTTGATAGATTCTATTAGAATCCTTTGAGCTCTTGTCAGATCCTTATTGCACTTGGATAAGGCTTGAGTTTTTTCCTTAGTAGGGATAGTGATATTCCCTTTGACATGTTCTAGGAGTTCACTCTCCTTGAGAAGTAAACTAGTACTCTTCGTCCATGTAATAAAGTTATTGGTACCTACAAATTTGTTGCTTTCCTTCCAAAAATACATTGATATATATTTAGAGGGGGACATATACCTACTTGATAGATTTTTCAATGTAGTGGATTTTCTTTCTTCTTGAAGACTTGATGGCTTGCCTTATGGTGTAGGTCCCCTTTTGATTTGCTCTTCTTTGTAGGTGCCTTTGGGTAAGGCTCTTGTTCTTGCTATGTAGTCTTCCTTGATGAATGATAGACGGTAGGCCTTCCTTTCTTTGAGTAGATTTGTCTTGCTACTTCAAACTTTGTAGATTCCCTTCCTTGATGAGTGTTCTTGAGATGCCCTTTCTTTGATGTGTCACGTTACCTCTGATACCATGTTGAAGAATTAAGGGCACTGGTGTTTGTTAGGATTCTTCACTTCTTGATAACAATTTGTGAAGCACTTTTACAATTATCTTAGCTTGATATTCTTCTTATTATTAGTGTGTTTGTTTCATCAAACTGCTACCAAAACCATAAAGACAATAACACAAATGTTGGCTCTCTGCCAAGGCCAAAACCTCTCTCTCTTAGAGAGGAAAACCCTTTGGTAAGTTTCTCTTATTGAAGCTTCTTCTTGATCACTGCCAAATCCTAGACCCTTGACTAGGATGTCCTCCAAGCACAAGTCAAGTCCTCTCCTCTTTTCTGCACTTTGTTTCCTGACACACATACTTCCTTCTTCCAGCATTTTTCTCCCCAGCACTTTGTCCTCCCTCTTTGTTTCTAGTCTAGAGATAGACCTTCCTTGAGTGAGCCTTCTAGATGAGATGTTCCTCTTCTATCCTTTTCTCAAATAGACTTCTTCTTTTTCTAATCAAACGAGATCCTTCTTGAGATATTGGTGTATGATTGTACTGATGTTCTACTACCCTAGTTTTCTCACATGTGGAGGGTACCCTTAGTGAATTAGGGTCTTGTTATGAACCAGCTCAAGAAAAGATAGAAAAGATAGATCAATGCCTTAGAATTCAGCCTCTTCGAGGGGGCAACCTCCTTTACATTACATAAATGAACAATTCTTGGATGATACAAATGA
>APFE030489274.1:0-10195 GCA_000404065.3 Pinus taeda
TCAATGTGCTCCATCATTGAACCCTTTTGTTTGAGACTTATCAATTGGCTAAAAAAGGTGTTGCTTTTTGTATCCTCATAATGTGCTGTCATTTCTTCCGTAAAAATTGCACAAGTGATAATTTGTTTACAAGATCAAAGCCACTGATACCATACAAACTGATTTGGTTCCAAATATATAGTTGTAATACGTACCTTTTATGTGTTTTGCACATTATTGAGATCGAAAAATTTCTCCATCTGTAGTATCCATGTTGTGGGATCCTTGCCATCAAACTTCCTCATATCGATTTTTGGAATATGGTGGGTCTTCGATCCAACATTAGAGTCTAGGAAATCATGATTAACATTTCTTTTGTTCTCATCATGAGTTTCCTTTACTACCCTTTCACCATTAGTGACCATTTCTTGTAGCAACTTATTCAAATTTATCTTCAATTCTTCCATATTATCATCCATGCCATCCATCTTAGCATCCATGCCATTCATCTTAGCTTCTATGCCATTGATCTTAGTTTTCACGCCATTCACCTTAGCTTCCACGCCATTCATCTTAGCTTCGACGCCCTTTATCTTAGCTTCTGTTAGCTTTTGTGAGAGTGATATTTGTTGCACTTGGTCTTGTAATTTTGATATATCATGTAGTATTTCTTCCTCTTCATCATGAGTCATGGTAGAGCTTTCAGGTTGTTTACTAGGTGTTTTCATTTTCTTTCTTTGGGGCATCAATTACCGATAATAATTCTTCACTATTCCCTTTGAATTCCTTCAAAATAATTTTTCAAACCAAGCTTACGCAAATATTAAAAAAAGTACCCACCTTTTTTTCACTTTGTAGGCACTCGATATTGAAGATGATGGATCTCTATAATTTTGGATCTTTCAATTCTGAAATTGCGACCTACAGTAGTCCTCTATGTCCTCTTTCCAATACCACCAGTTTGATCGAATTTAGATTCTCCAAGAAAGAGTTATGTACAGTCTCCCAAGACGACCTGACTATATACCTTTTCAGAAGAGTGACCTTGTATGAGGTGCCACGTGTCACTGTTTTGACCTTTGGGTCTAAAAAATATACACAGGAAACTACAGTTCGTCCTATTTCTGTAACTTCTTACGAAATTGCAATCTGATGCTCAAAACAAAAGTTATGATGATTTTTCCAAGGTCACCTGTTTGGAATGTAATTCAGGAGTCTGCAAAAAGACCAACTTCCTCAGATCATATCTCTGCAAATATAGCGCGAAAAGCTCTCAAATTTGGACCCTAGGTTCAACGCGATTTCATCTCAAATGGGTTTTTTTTTCGCTTTTGAAACATCGTAGAAAAAGATTTATAGCGAAAATTCCACGATGACCTATTTGGAGCAGCGAAACCCTAGAATCCAAAGCTCTTATACCAAATGTTATGAAACCAGCTCACAAAAAGATAGAAAAGATATATCAACGCTTTAGAATTCAGCCTCTTCAAGGGGGAAACCTCCTTTAAATTACATAAATGAACAATTCTTGGATGATTCAAATGACAAAACCTCCTTTCTATATATAGGAGTCTAAGGTGTCACAATATAACCAAGCCGACCTAACAATAATAATATAAAGGAACAAAAATAACAATAGAGGGATTCTATGGGGCACAGTAATAACAATATGGGGATAATAGGGGCACAAAAATATTAATAAGGCATACAACTACAATAGTAATGGGGGCATCATTAGTACTATAGGGACCTAACAAGCTGGAGTTCAAAACTTCTGATATATACTTCATCATTGGACTGTCCCACAAAGGGAAACCAGTGAACTTGTATGGGTCACAACCGATTGGGGCAAGCATATCTTCCTTGCTTGCTGAACACTGCCCTGAGGCCCTAAAATCCAAGAGTGGGAAGATAGAGATTTCCAGTGTTCGGGATCTAACACTGAGGGTGCTTATGTTGACTATCAACAGAGTGGCAGGTTCCGAGGTGGAAGATGAGACTAACAAGTTGAAGTTTGTTTATGCTATTGAATGCACATCTCCTACGATCTTCAATTGTGCAGAGGCCATGAAGATGAACATAAAGCACCAGCTGTCCAAAGCCAAGGTAGGGAATCTGAAGCAATTTGGCTTTGGACCGGTGCTTATGACCTTCTTCCTAGAATGAGTACCATTGTTCCAGTATGATATGACTGAGGTAGATCCTCCTATGCCATGCGATCCACAGATGGACCGCTGGAGCTGTTTAATGCCCAGGATCACTGGGGGTCAGCACAGGTCATACCGACCTGCGTTATTTTCATGGCTACGATGACAAAAGATCATCGTTTAGGACTAGCCATACAGTGGAACTAATTTATGTGGAGATCCAGATATGCCCGTACCAGATGGAGAGGAATTCGATGATGAAGGTAAAAAATTGAAATTTTTAATTTTGAGACTTTTTAATTGGTTTTGGTATATATGTGCTTATAACATTTTTCTTGTTAATGCAGATGTTGGACCAGAGCGGCCTACCGAGATGTCCCCAATAGCTAGGCACATCCCCCACCGTATTGATGTGTGGGCTGCATGGGGCCTGACCCAGGTTTAGAAGTGATTTTGCCAAGCAAATCTCGGTACTACTAGCCCTTTCGGCAACAACCTATGGAGCACAGACTGGGGTCTCACTGGAAGTAGTATGGGAGGGTGTTGGAAACAGGTTTCCGCACCATGGGGATGTATGATATGGTGCAATAGGGATGCGATTCAACCTTCACGCTTACTGGGCTATGCGCACTAGCGAGCCCCTTGCGTCCTTCGTGCAGCTCTAGCCACAACGTGACCAATGTTAATTACCCAAGTCTTCCTTAATTACGTTTTTTTCGCTAATTACTTAGAAGGTTTTCATACATAAGCATTCATACCAATGTTTATCAAGCACGCGCTTATAAATAAATAGATACAATTAACGCATAACATCAAAATATAGATCCACGAAATAGATGCACAATATGCCGAATCAAAGTTATCTTTATTAATAATCCATTCCAAGTTTAGTCCAATACAGACCTGACTCCGCCCTGCGGACTTAGCTACAAGGGTTCGCAAGCTCAGCTAGGGACTCTACTAGGCCTCTGCGCATTCAGCTGCAGATCCTCTTCCTACTACTACGACCCAATACACTCCACATCTACTTCTATCCTCTAACCATGCCTTCACATCTATCTATTACTTGCTTGCCAAGAAACTAATTTTACACTTAGATCCTTGCTCTATTTATACAATCCCATGGTCCACGGACCATGGGTAGGCCAACACAACTTTACATTATTTTACAATTCTTAGGGTAGACAACCCTATAAATCATCCTAGACATTCGTGCTCTACGCCCGTACTTCGCGGAGTCTTATAATACAATTGACCAAAACTCAGGCTTTAAGCCCCAACACCTCCTGCGGGGGATCCCATGCCCAACAGGCCCCCAACACAATCATCGTGACTCATCCCAAGTCACTCTACTGGTGCATTGATCTTGGCACGGAGCCTCTCCGACTATGCCTATGCTACGAATAGGTCCACAACACACTATTATGTTGTCTATTGAATCTATTCTAGTCCTGCTTCTAAATCATTTGCATATGAATCTTGTCTCTTTCTTAGTATTGGCTTCTACTGCTTGTGTTTATAGTCTCGCGCCCCTGTCTGGCTCCTCGGGTTGCGAAGACTTTGCTTCGTTGGTTAGTCAAATAGCCGGCCCACCCGTTTAGGGCTTCAGGCGACTGCCATTTACTTTTCCTGGGAAGGGTTCTCCATTAAGTTTGACAAGTTGGACCGCACCTCCATCTGTAACCTATTTTACCACATATGGTCCCAACTAATTCATTCTGACTTTTCCAGGAAATTTTTTGAAATTTCTGTCATACAGAAGCACTAATTCATTTACCTTGAAGGTGCACAACTTGATATGGCAGTCGTGCTAGGCTTTCTCACGCTGCTTTTGTACTTGCTGGTGAAATCTAGCGAGAAATCGTTCTTCCTCGAGTTCTTCTAATTGCACGAACCTTTCTTCCAAAGCTTCATGGTCTGACATGCCTATGAGTGCTGCTATTTGCAGGCTAGGTACAATATATTCCATCGGCATGAGTGCTTCTGTACCATAGACCAAAGGGAATGGTTCTTGTCCCATCAGCTTCTTGCACATTGTCCTGTACGCCCATAACACAGCGGGTATGCACAGGTCCCAGTCGTTCTGCTACGCATTACATATTTTGGTCAACACAGTCTCCAGTATTTTATTGAATGCTTCTACTGTTCCATTAGCTTGTGGGTGGTATGGTGTACATTTCTGGTGATAAACCTGGAACGCTTCCATGAGAACGCTGATGGTTTCATTCAAAAAATGTGTTCCATGATCACTCATTAAGATTTTCGGGTAGCCAAATTGTGTCAATACATTTTTGAACAAAAATTTTGCAGTTGTGGCAGCCGTGAAGTCCTTGACCGGTTGTGCTTCCGCCCATCGTGTCAGGTACTCCGTCGTGGTGATGATGTAGAATGCACCTATCTTTCCCTGAGGTTTGATTGGGACTACAAAGTCGATTTCCCATTTCTCAAATGGTTGCAATGTCATTTGGGGATTTAATGACATCTCGTCCCTTCGTGATGTTTTTCCCGTCTTTTGACATATATCGTAGGCCTTACAATGCACTTCCAAATCCTGGTGCAAGGTCGGCCACCATAACCCTACGCGAAGAATCTTTTATGTGGTCACGTATCCTGCATAATGTCCTCCTACAACACCCCCATGTGCTTCCGCGAGGATCTGAACCCTTTCAAATCTAGGTACATATCTTCGCAATATCTCATCGTTGCCCATCTTGTAAAGGTGTCATGCGATGACCGAAAAGTCTGCCGCGCACACCACGAATTCCTTCTTCTATTGGATTGAGTACTCCTTCGATGCAGTCCCTGTTGTTAGAAAATGGATTATATCCTCGAAGTGTCCGTCTGCGACATGTATTGCGAAGAGTTGTGCGTCAGGTACTCTCTCCTCCAAATTTCTTGGTTCCTCGCCCATCTTAATTCGTGACGAGTTGTCTGGTCCTACGTTTAAGCATCCCAGCTTGACTATGACCTCAAAATCATATTCCTGAAACAGTAAGATCCATCTGCATATGTGCCCCCCCAACACAAGCTAGTTCACCAAGTATTTCAATGTGGAATGTTCAGTATACATCTTGAAATGTCCTCTGAGTAAATAGTGTCGGTATTTCTAGAGCACGTACATCATTGCCAACCCCTCGTGTTTGGTGGTAGATTAATTATTTTCTTCTTTGGACAATCTTCAACTCGCAAACACGATCAGGTGATCCACACCCTCCATGCCCTCCTGCATGAGTATCGCTCCAAGTGCAATACATGACGCATCAACATGTACATGAAATTCCATGTCCCATTTCGGGAAGACCAAAATTGGCGTGGAGGCCAGTTTCCCTTTTAGGACATCGAAACTCTTCATGCAATCATCATTCCAGCAATATGCCACATCTTTTTTCAATAGCTTTTCCATTGGCATGGTTATTTGGGCATAACTCTTGATAAACTTCCTATAGTAGCCAGTGTGCCCCAAAATAGCGCGTAACTATTTGACACTACGCGGTGCTTCCAGATTTAGAATAACATCAATCTTCATAGGCTCTACCATTAGGCCTTTTTTGTACACCACATGGCCTAGCAGGTTGCCAAAAGGAATGAGGAAGGTGCAGTTTTAAAGGTTCAGCACAATTTGGTGTCGGCGACAAGTATCCAGCATCAACCGTAAGCTCGCTACATGGTGCTTAACTAATCCAAAGACAGTCCAATCATCTAGATAGACCTCCAAGAACTTGTGGATGTATTCTTTGAACACTGCCACCACTATGTGCGAGAATATTGCTAGCACATTATTCAGTCCAAAGGGCATAATATTGTATTGAAAGCAGCCCCATTCTATTGCAAAGGTTGTTTTGCTCCTATCTTCCGGCGTGATCTTGATCTGATTGTATCCTGATAAGCCATCCGTGAATGAGTAAGCTTCCTAACCGCCAACATTCTCCAATACTTCATGTGTGAATGGTATCGGGAATGGATCATGAACAAAAGTGTCGTTAAGCTTCCTAAGGTCCACACATATTCTTATTTTTCCCTTCTGTTTTTTCTCTTGCACTACCATAGGACTCACCTACTCAGATTCTTCCACTGGTTCAATAATTCCGCTTGTCAGCATTTTGTCTAATTCATCGCAGACCTTTTCTTTATACTTGGGATTCAAGTGGTAAGGTCGTTTCTTAACTGGATTCACGTCCGGTTTCAGAGTGATCTTCATTATCACTAAGTCACCAATGATTCAATTTAAGTCTGTGATTTTGGTGGGGAACAAGTCTTGATATTCGTGGAGTAACTCGGTGACCTTATCTACCATAGCAACGTCCCAATAGTCTAGGAGCGTCATGTACTTCGGCTCCACTTCTGTGCCAATGTTTACCTGCTTTCTTCTGAGCCGCACGGTGATGTCGGGATCCTCAATTGATGGTCCTCGAACCTCCCGACAGCCTTTGGTTTCTGGAATATTGATATTTCGGGGCTCGTCATCATCTTCCTCCACCTGCACGTTATAACACTCCAGCAAGCTACTTAATTGTACTACCCATTCTAGCTGTAGCATTTCCAATGGCTCCTGGGGTATTTTGAAGATGGCGGCTTTTACTACTTGCAGCGCAACGTCAACAGTATTTGACCATTGGTATTCAAATGTTAATGTTCACAAAAATCCTTCATGCAAGGCATCCCATTTGCCCGTACCATGTCAGAGTTCTGTCTCAATATACCATTTCATGGGTATTACATCCAAGGTATGGTAGAATAAGTGTACCAATTCAGGCTGTGGTTCTTCCCCATAGGCCTTGGCCCATTTCGTGAGGTGCGTGCATGGGTCATTTCATCCACCGTATTTATATTCTAATCGTAGCTGTGGTTTCCCAAATCGTAGGTTCATCATCCTTCTACATCTGCACCAGTCCTCAAAACATCCTTGATGTGTTCCCGACTAACACGCAGGTGTAGCCCACAGTGCCCACTTCAACGCATCGAACCGTTCTTGTTTGAATATTGTCTTCAAATTTTCCCAGGAACTCATCCACCGCTATCAATACATCATATGTCGGCAGTTCACTTGCCTAGGTTGTCACGGAACATAGTGATCTAACCATCATGTTGCAGTTCAGCATTGTCACTTCGTGCAACCGATTCTCCCATCGTTCTACTTCCTTGTCTAAATCCAAACTGCAGGAGCTTTCACACTCCCACAAGATTCTCCCATCTGCAGTCAGATTCACCCAATATTGGTCTCGTGTAGTTATCCTATAAATATAATCTATCTCATCGTTGCTCACATCGCCGCGCACTGGTTCAGTGTAGTGCACTCCTTTAGCTGGGTCCAGTGGGACTACTACGCGTAGTGACTTTTTCTCGAATATCATCTTCCGCTTCTTCAGATTGATGACTCCGTTCATATCAGTGGCCCACTCTATTCCTAAGAGCGTAGGATAGGGATTGCTATCATCAAAAATCTCTATCACTTCGAAATCCATCTGTGTGCTCGCACCTTCAATAACAATTGTTACCCCTTGCAACCTCCCCATGGGCAAAATATTTTGGTGTTTCACCATTCGTAATTGAATAGGGGACCACTGTAATGTGGGCCTGCCCATAAGTTCCCATGTTTTCTTTGGTAATACATTCATGTCTGAACTCATATCTAGGATTACCTGATCCATTTCATACTCACCAATCTGCGCAATCATCCTCATCTCCCTTCCAGTGTGCAATGCATGCTTTCCTAATTCCTGGACTATGAGTGGTTCCCCTGACCCCGTGCACCTAGTGATCAGTTCTTGTAGTCCTTTAACTGCCTTGTTATCGCGTAGCAGTTTCATTCATGTCTCCAGAAAGGTAGTAAGCATTGAAGGATCCATTCTTGGCTCTGGTTGATCCTTACTACCTAAAGTGGAGGCCTCCGCGAAACTCTTCTTAACTTTCATGAATGTCTCCTTTGTTCATTCTAAGTCAAACTCAGGTTCCTTTGTAGGAGCCTTGTGAACCCATGTATCTTCCTCGGGCTACTTCCCCTTATCCTCCCCCGTGGTCACACCACTTCTGAGCATCATGTTCACATTCGGGTCTTCTTCGTGTGGTTCAGACCTCATCATTTGTATATTCTGAACCAGAGGAGGCTAGAATACCCCTTTTTCGCCCATCTCTGTGATCAACGTAGGGAAATATATTGTTTCATGATCAAACTGAGCACAGTACAAATAAGATATCCTTATTGGGTTGGTACAATCGTGGGCATAGTACTCTGGTCCTCTGCAATTGTAACAAATTAATTGTCTATGGCCCCTTCCTAGTCCCATTCCTCCTCATCGTCAACCTCACCCCTGAGATCTAGCACACACCATCCCCGTAGCTAGGTCAAGGGCTCACGTTTCTGTCTGCATTCTATAGGCTAGGGTCTGATCCATCATTAATTCGTAACTGCGACAATTTCACTCGTTGTGGCCTACCAACCTACCGAAATTACAACACAGTTGTTCGGGTGTCAGTGTATACTTCTGCAACAAATGGCAATTATCTGTCATGTGTTTTCCACCTATCTGACAGATCGCACACCATAATGCAGGTGTTGCACTTGACCCTACCTATGCCTCTGGTCTCAATGGCATTGGCCCTTCCTTTCCAAGTAGTTCACGAACACTGGACAGTGATCCTTGTCATTGCCCTTGCCTTTGCATTTTATGCACCATACCTCCTCACGCGCCTCTATTCGTGGTGCCCTATCATGCTTCAAGCTTTTCATTTCTAGGCATAGATTCTATAGTTGCACATGGATTTGTTGAACCCCGAACCTAGGGTCTTGTATCGGGGTCTCATGCAACCTCATCACCATTTCTAATGCTTTGGCCTGGGTGGAAAGTTTCTATTGTGACAACTCCATCCTCAAGTGCGGTGTCAGAGATGCCGCAAACCATGCACGATGATGTGCATCTGTTAGCGTCATATTGGCCTCGGGGATCATACTCTTCAGCATTTGGTCCAGATCCCAGGGGCTCTCATCTGGAAGAATCACAATCTCTTTAAACTCAATGATTAACTGTGTCTCTGATTTTGGCCGACTAAATTCTCTGTTCAACGCATTCTGGATCAATGTTATTCCTGTGTTTGGGTGGTCGTTGGAGTGCTTGATATACCATGAAAATGCGTGATCCTGCAGTGCACTCACCAATGTAGCCTTCTTAATATTGTCATTCATGACACCTTGCGCTTCCCATACTTCTCTTACCATGAACCAAAATTGGTCTGGATCTTCATTTCCTACCCCTCTGAATTCTAGTAGTTTGATCACGCTTGCCATACTGAATTGTGGAGGTGGTGAAAGTGGAGTGGGTGGAGATGGAGGTGAGGGAGGTGAGGGAGGTGAAGTGGGTGGTGGCATGGGTGGAGGTGGTAACTATGAAATGTGCTATATTATCAAACTAACCGCGCTTCTCAGAGAGACATTAGTGGGCTCTTCCTTGCTCTCTCGAGAAGGTGAAATTAGGGGACATTTCCTAATTCTTTGCTACTTTGTAGATCTTTCCACTCCGCGTTGTCCCAAACATTAATGTATTTGCATGACCCTCTTTTCACACAATAGCATCTTAATCCAGCTATTTAAGGACTTAATATACTTACCTCATGGTCCTTTGGGGAAGCATCATTCTTCTTCGCTGTAACTCTGTTGGGTTGTGTTATGTTCTTTCCACATAGTTAACAGGGGGTTTGAGGGGTACCGATAACCCCACTTTAGAAAATTTTGGTTTTGGACCCTATATTAGGTTGGGCGGACCCACCTATGGTTTTGTGCATGATTTTCACACATGTTTTTTGGACGCGATGGTTTTCGGTCCATGGTTTTGGACGCGATGGTTCTCGGTCCATGGTATTGGATGCTTCGTCATGTATAAATATGTATTGTAACATTGAAAGGAACATAATCAAAAATAAAGCTGATAGTCTCGGTTTTGGGATCCAGTGGGAAATCTCTATGTATATGTGTTTTATGTGTTATGCTCTCACATTTTTATTTTTCCTGTGATTTAGAATTCATATGCAGGTAATTTCTGTACGGGGTTAAAACCTACATTTGGTATCAGAGTTGT
>APFE030489293.1:3343-28702 GCA_000404065.3 Pinus taeda
AATATATTCAAATTGTGATTTAAATAACATAAGTTCATCCAATATATTTTTGAGTGAGTGCATATGATATGCAGATGCATTGTTGAACCAATATATTATGATTTATGAATCCCCAAATGTCTGTAGATGTCTGCATTCATGTGCAAGTGAAAAATGGAGCAACTGTTGAAGGGTGATTAGTTCGGAAAAGCTATTTGTGCTCGTCCCCAACCCCATATGGATACGGAAAACATGGTTTTTAGATTGGTGTAATAGTATACCCCCCCACAACCTTGTTCTTCTGCAGCACCATCAAGGTAAGCCCATGGAAAATTGCAGTTGATAACTTCAATGTCACAACCCGAACATGAGGAGTAGAGTCTTCATGTGGAATTTTGTGATATGCCATGATGATATGGGCAATGGAGACATGCAAATAGACAACTCTGTCTCTGAAAATAATTCCATTCCTATTCAACCAAATGGTCCAGCTGATGATCAAGGGAAGACAATGGAGTTTTAGGTTAGAGGTCCCCTACTTCCAGTGATTCCATGCCTCGACAATGGTATTTTTGAGTGATCAGATAGTCACGGAGAGAGAAGTCAGACCTATGACCATATGTCAAACACATGGGACAGTGAATAAACAGATGATCATTTGTGTCCTCTGCCTATTGACATAAGGCACACTAGGAAGGGCCGTAAAAATATCTTTGCATTAGGTTGCTCCCAATGGGTGTTTTGTTCCTTAAGATATTCCACATTAATAGTCTTGTACGAGGAGGGGCTTTGAGCTTCCATATAGTCCACCACCAATCAATGAGCACAAGTGGTGTGTGGGATGCATGGATGATGAAATATCCTTCTTTAGGTGTGTATACACCATGTCTAGCATGTGCCCAGATGAGCTCGTCTACACCCTCCATGATGCGAACATGTGATTCTATCAAAGCATTTGTATAATAATCCCATATATGGTGCCACTAATCAGGGATGCCTAATATCTTTGTCGATTTCCATGACTGAGTGAATATCATGGTATTCACCATATCAACAATGTTAGTGAGCCTGTGAATATCATCGTGCTTGAGGAAATGAATAAGGTTGGGTGGAAGCTAATACATATTACCACTACCTCTTCAGGGGTCCATGCCTATCTACATTGATTAGTCATCTCAAATGCGCCATACAATACCATTCCTGAAGGTGGGAAGTGAATGAAGGACAACTTTCCAGATCGAAGAAATACATGTTTTATGCCATGTTGCAAGTCATATCGAGTCCATTATCTATAAGGGATAGATATATTTGAAATGCACCACCTCTATCCATAGGTTGTGTGAAGTAAGGATGAGCCATCTCATCTTAGCTGCTAGTGCATGAGCGAAGGATGGAAGGTATTTAAAACCCCAACCACCCCACTTATTTGGGAGTGAAATGTGGCCCCAACCCATCAAAGAAAAGGGTCTCCCTTCCTTGTGGGCATTCCAAAGGAATGTATAGTAAATTCTATGAATCCGTGAGAGAATGCCTTTGGGGATCCATGCCAAAGACATCCAATACACTGGCGTTGCCTCCAGAATGGATTTCATGAGAACTAATCACCCAGCTCTAGATAGGAACCTATGGTTCCATTTGAGAAGTACCTTTTCAACCTTGGGAACTAGCGAAGTCCAATCTAATATTTTGTAACAGTGAGGTTTAATCCAAAGCCCAAGGTATTTGAGTCCTTCTTCCAGTTGTAGTCTTTGGAAGGGAAATTTTTGTGTGGCAATCTGCATTTCCTGAGGGGAGAAAGCTGAGAAGGTAATTGTGGATTTCATCATATTTGATTCCATACCTGTAGCAGCTAAAAAGGTTGTTCTGTTGTTGGGTTTCGATCTGTATCTAGATCTGGGTATGATGGATCTTTCAGGTAAAGATCTGGGTCTCTGTCTTGATGGACGTGATGAGTCGATAGTACTCTTTTCACATGATCCTAATATATATTCTACTGGGAATCAAAATATCATGGAATACAATGGAGTCCCGAATACTACCATTGAGAAAAATAAGCACATCATCCACAAATAGGTGTGTAATAGTACAATGTTCAATGATTTTTATACCTTGAATTCGCCCTCCCTTCTGGCATGATGGATTATTCTAAGGAGTTCTTCCATTACTAAGAGAAATAGGAGAGGGCAAAGAGGGAATCCTTGTCTGAGTCCACATTTAGCATGAAAGGAATGGGAAGTTGAGCCATTGATGAGAACACCGAAAGATGTGGTGATACAACACATGATCAAATTAATAAAGGATATGGAGAAGCCTAAATGAGAAAGGAGCATTCTAATGTATATCCAACTGACTCGGTCAATTGCCTTCGACAGATCGATCTTGAGGATGGCATATTTAATATACTTCATCTTGTTGGAGTTGAGGGCCTCCTTTGCAGTACCCAAAACTTCATGGATTTGACGATTATGCAAGAAAAAAAATTGCGCAGGAAAGATGTGATGAGAGAGAATGGGCTTAAGGTGATTGGCGATAATCTTTTCAATGATCTTGTAGAGGTAGTTCCAGAGGAAGATGAGCCTAATATCATTGAAAGTGTTGGGAGAGTCCACTTTGGGGATTAGAGCTATGAAAGTGGAGTTGATTGCCTCATACAATCGACTGGTAAGTTTGTAATCCTCCATGACATGGAGAAGATCCAGTCTAATGGTGTCAAAGAAGGAAATGTAAAATTCAATAGACCACCCATCCAGACCTGGGCTTTTATCCCTCTTGAACCATTTTAGTCTTCTCTCCATTTCCCCCATGGTAACTAGTTTGATAATATATTCAGAGTCCTCTTATTAAATATACTGAGGGAAAAGCCCAACTATCCAAACAATTTCTGCAATAGATGCACTAGGGGGTGCCTTAAACAAATACTAGAAGTGTGTATTGCCGAGATGGGCCAAATAATGAAAGGAGGAGGAAAATTATCCATCCTCATTTTCCAAATTGTGTTGCTGACCCTTCTCCCCTTCACAAAATTATGATTTTTTTTTTGTATTGTCGTTTATAGCCTTTAACCATATAGCCCGACTCCTAAGTCGCCAAGTTTTCTCACAGTCTTTCATAATAATGGATTGTTGGGTCTCTAGATTAGTGAGATAGGATTTCGCTTCTTCAGATGTGAATCCTCTACCTTGCTTATCCAATAGATTGGTCAACTTATCTTCTATGATACTGAGGGACTGATCATCCTAATATCTTTTATTATTGGCCCATTTAATAGATAAACTCTTAATCTCGAGAAGGTTTTGACATAAGCCTTGAGATATTGATCTCCTATATGAAGGTATATGTTCACACCAGTAATCGATGACCATTTTGATATAATCAGGGTGCATCAGCTAGGTGGAGTTGAATTTAAAAGGGGCCTTGGGCTTCGGGAAAGGGCCAAACAATTCTAGATAGATAGGAGAATGATCAGAGGTTCCACCCAATCCCACCCACTATCGATAATTTGTCAAAGCTTGAACAAGTTGTTCCTTGATGAGAAATCGATCCAAATGCCTAGCTAGGGCAGCATCTCCCCTTTTTCTGTTGCGCCAAGTTGGCTATAACTTGTTCATGGGAATGCCAATCAATTGGTATTGCTCTAGAAGTTTGACCATGGAGTCCGATAGGGAGTCTAGATGAGAATTGCTTCCTCGGGATTCCTCAAAACCAATAGAAAATTTCAAGTCCCCTCATATTATGAGGTTGTTTGAATTGAACAGGGATAGATTGAGAAGATGAGTCCAGAAATCAGCTTAGTTGAGACAAGGAGCATATATATTTATGATTCTCAAATCCATCCCTAGTTCTGAGGAGTAGATATCAATTCCAATAAACCTTGTTCCCCCGTAGGTAGAGATAATATTGATAGAGTGAGGGTTGATACCCACAACAATTCCACGAGAACTTCTAATGACAACATGAGCATGGAAGATCCAACCCAGTTTTAGAGCTTGTAGAACTGGAATAATCAACTCATCTTTTGCGAGGGTTTCTTACAGATATATAACAATACAATTGATATTTTGTTTCCTATATCAATTGAAATACTATATTTGGTAGCTTAAGACAACGCTTAAGTAGATTGAACTCTATTTTATGATATCATGTGTGCATTGGTTTCTTATCTATTTTTTTTCAGGTGTTTAGTTAACAAGTAAGGAGCTGATTGTTGGAGCAAATACACAAGGACATCATTGAACAAGGATAAGCGATACAAGAGGTAGGATCTTATCCATTGTCAATCTAAGGGAACTTATGTTAGATTGTCTTGTTTTCGGCTAGACCCACTCTCTTGGGCTAGAGGGATCTTCTTTGTCCACAGAGAGGATATTCCTACACCACAAATAGAAGACTCCACTAGCGAGAACTTTTCCCTCTCTTTGGATTGTTCTTCATCTCGTGGTTTGTGACGACTTTTGTCATACCACTATTTCTCCTTTGTTTTCTGAATTTGACACCATTTGTAGTCTTTAATTTTGAATTTAGAGTGGCTAGTGTGTCCGTGGTTTCAGAATTTTTATTTTATTTTTCTTTGAATCCCTTGATCAACGCTGTTATTTTGCTAACATTCGTGCCAACTAGCGCTAGTTCTTCTTAGAAATTCACAACACAACCTTCTATGGTTATTTCTCACTGTTAAACACTCGTGTTGATTCCTATAGGTTGAAATCAAGGTTTCTTTTAAACATTATGACAATGTGTCTTGCCCTCCTAGATTCTATTTCTTGACCTATCTACTTGTATTATCCTTGTGAACTAAGATAACTAGCATGCTTTGGTTTGCTAGGTTTGATAGATTGATTGGTTTGAAGTTCCATTGCTTGATTGTTTTTGTTTTTGGATGGTTTCTATGACCCTAGGGTATCTAGGTCAATTACCATTTATTTATTTGTTTACTCATTGTGTCAAGTTTTTGATTGGATGCTCCATTTAATCCATCTTTAAGTCGCAACATATTCATTGATTCATTTTCAATTAAATAAGTGAGAGAGTATCGTTTGTTCTCTTATTTCGAGTGTCTCTATTCTCTTTCCAAGCATATATTGCATTGCTTGGTTTTCCGATTGAAGCATTCATGTGTTTGGTTTGTTTGGTTCAGGGAAGAATTTGCTTTTAATTTCATTTTATCATGCTTTGGATTTGATCGATGCTTGTTTGTTCCGAATTGTGAAAATTTTCATTAAAGTGCTTTATGTGAAAGATTCATTTTTCATTTTATGAAAAGAAGAACATCATTCTAGTTTACTTAAGTGAAAATATTGCATTAGTAACGTCATTGAGAAACTAGAATTGCATCATCATAGGCATTGGAAATCAAATGAAACTTCCTTTTTTGTTAAGGGAAGATTAAGTGCATTTAGAACATGTATTAGTGAAAGATTTCATTATTTGATTTTTGCATTGATGGTACGCTCTCTATCCCTCAATTAGTGTTAACTTTCATCGAAGAAAGATTTATTTTCTCATACACATGCATATAGGAGCTTTCAAATGATAGTGGTAGTGCCTTGGAATTGAAACCTAATTCAAGATAAATTGCTAAAATTTATTGAATTAACCTAAGGAAGCATTGAAACTTAACACTCATATTTAGTGGTCTAGGCTAGAGACATGTTCTGGCGTCTTTAAATGTGGTAGTTGTCGTTATCTTTAGACAGTGCTAGTACATATTTTTTCTCCCCATAGCATTGCGTATATAAAGGGAGACCCCTATAGGTTTCCATCCTTTATCCATAGGAAGTCGAGTCTGCCGCATTGTAAACGTGATACACCGAACACAACATTCGGGGAGATAGCCTGCTCGTACTTTTTAGTTTGCTGGGAGGTATTCTGATGTTCATGATTACTTGGTAATCCTTTTGCCTAGATTATCCTAAATAATCATTTTGATATTTTTGAATCTTTAAATTTGAGAAGATCATCGAACACTTATCCTTTCAAGCTTGTTAAATATGAAAGCGACTAGAGTCACCTTTCGCTCTTTTCTGGACTTTTAAAATATGAAAAGGTAGATTTTTGTTTCAGTGTCTTTAAATTAACTACCCATGAAATATTCCTAGTTAAAGTTATCTTCCTTAGTGATTCTTTAGGGTTGATTCCAATGGAAACATTTCCAAATTCTACTAGTCAAGGATTCGCCTCGGATGGGAATCTTGGTCCTTTTCCTTCTTTTGGAAACACTGGTGCTCCTTATATGGAAATGTTTTCACTCCCTGGGTTAACCATTGGCTTACCTATCTAGTTATTTTCAACCTCAGTGGTCCCAAGTGTCCAGACTCCTATCCAACCATCTCCTTCATTTGAACCACATCACGTCTATTCTAAGTTTGACCTCTCACCTTCTTCCCCTATTTCTTCACCTACCTCTTCTACTTCGCCTGGTGAAAGTTTGAAATCCAGTAACCAGGAGGCTAACAAGAAGAAGAAGAAGACAAAGAATAAGAAGTCAGATAAGTGAGAAGCCAACCTTGTTGTTGTTACTCCAAATGCACCTCCCATAGACAAACCTTCCGATCCTCCACGAAGGGTCAGATTCCCTTGCAAGTTGTGTAATGGTGACCATCTCCTTCGAGACTGTCCTGGCATCCCCAGAGTCTTAAGGGTATGGTCTCAAGACTTGAATCGACCATCACCATAGACCTCTGGATATCATGTCAATGCTATGCCTTTAGCTAATGATGGCAAGAATAATGGGATGATTATATTCCCATGTTGGCTAGATAAATCGATCTTGCGAACAAGGCCGATCTCCCAAGTATCAAAAGATAGTCTAGCAACAAACAGACAAACAAATCTATCTTTCTCTAAACATATGCAATTCATAAATAAAAACTATAGAGGTGTTAAGACCCTACCTTAAGTCCAATGCTAGTTTGTAGCATCCATCCTTCAACCGTCCGAAATAGTTTCCTTTTGAGAACCTACAATCACAAACAAGCAAACATCAAATAGCACCTACATAGCTAATATCATAAATCATGTCCATTATGGTGATCAAGGAATCCATAAAATAAACCATACATCAACAACTTACTGAGAAAAACAAACTTATTTGTATTAACTTTGAAGTAGAAGAACCTTACAATCTTTTCAGCCTTGATGCTGAACAAGCTCTTCTTGGGGCCCGAAACAGGAATTTCCTTTACTTTGATAAGCCTTGCACTTCTCCAAATGAGATCTTAGAGGTATGTAACCTCTCCTCATAAAAAATCAACTAAGAAGACTAAGTTCCAACAGCATTTCACCTCCAAAATATTCAGCTTTCAACCTCTTAAGTAACCAGCCCAATGCTTCATTTTATAGTGCAGAGGAAGTAGGTTATAGGTCCACCTATGAAGGGATAGAGTCCTCCTTCGAAGGGATAAGCTCCTCAAATCAAGGGATTAGCTCCTTAAGGTAAGGGATGCATGAACCTTAAGGGAGCGAACTTGCCACCTAAAGATTCCTTCCAAAAGCTTCTAGAAATGACTGAAAGTGAGTTTTTTTTAGAATATACTCATGCCTTTTAACTTTTACAGGGGTCCGCATGCATAACACAGAGACAGAGTGGTCAGGTGTGCAAGAGACATGACGATTAGGTGCGGAACCAAAGTTTTAGAGACTTTTGAGGGCTTTCTCCTATTTTCAAGGATTGATATGAGGAAATGAGGCTTAAGACTTGCAAAGGAGGAAAGTATGAGCGGTAATGGACTCACACAGATTGCAGAATGCCAAGGTGACAATTTTTTGTGCAACAGATTGCTCCCTAAAGTGCGAAGTCCGTAATAGATGAAGATAGAATTTTTCATCTATGAAGAGTGAAGTACTTTATCATTTCAAGGATCATCTTGTGGACACCCCAGTCGGAACCTGTAAAAACATTCAATACGAAATATATATATGTGTGTGTGTGTGTGTGTGTGTGTGTGTGAACATATCATCACTAAGGTAGGCATTCCCATACTCAGATCAAAACTGACTAGAAAATTGATTAAACTGTTATGATGCAAGAATGATTTTGTAATACATCAAAAGTATAGACATATGTAGACACAGTATGGGCACAACCATCTATTTATGAATAGTCCATTGTATAATGAATAACAAAATTCGTCGCAACCTGGATGGTAGAAACTAGATCCAGGGTCTTGATTTCTGCTTCCAGAACTAGTACGATTCTATCCATGTAAATGAATGTGTCGAAGTCGAACATGGTAGAAACCACTTGATTACCAGTAAATGATGTGAACTATTAACAAGTGTGAGAGAACCCACCAGTAATGTCAATGCCTCTCAAAGTACTCAGTACAATCCATGAAATGTGAATAAATGAGCTGATGTCGAACATGCCATAGAATCCTTTGATCGAAGGTCAATGATGCAACCTATCGTCGAAGGTGAGAAACCTGCCATTAGGGCATGCAGATTTCAAGGTAGTGATGATTTCTAAATCATATTTCTAGATAATGAGCTAAAGTCGATAGAAAGTGATCTGTCGTAGGCAAGCCCACAAGACGAAATCATAGATCAATTTTTGAAGAAATATATTGGCAAGGACTGACTTAGGGATGGTCAAAATAGATGACAGATATTTTGCAGATGAATGGTTTATTTGAACTGACCTCTTGAATACATAATGACACTGCAAATGGTTTGGTGACAATTGACCCAAAGCTAATACCTAGAAACCAACTGAAGACTTTCAATATGGTTTGATTAACTGTTAGGAAAAGGATTTCCCAAGCCAGGTGAACAAAAAGTGTCGTGTTCAAGAGTGGTTAACTGCTTTTCTAAAATACAAATTGTAACAAAAAGGTTCATTTTTCTCTCTTTTCCCCCACCATTTCTGGCAAGTACCTCTTTATTTTTTGACAAGCTTGAGGAGGATAAAATTTTCTTGTTTATAAGCTCATCCTTTGGATGAGTCCAACTAAGTTTAAAATTCGAACCCTAAGAAGGTGTGGTTTGTTCCTGTTTAAAATTGAACAGGTCCTTTACTGTTAAATTTTAACGAGTCTAGTATAGGAAAAACTCGGTGCTTTTCAATTTTAGGGAGTCAGAAGAAAAACTTAAGAAAACTCCATGGGGGTCCTTTTTCATAAATTTGTGTCCCTCAAGCCCGAAAAAGTATAAACCATTACTTGAGAGAACCGCTTGACTATTACGATCAAGGATTACTTTTCATAATTAGTGGCTCCGATCTGAAAAAGTAAAAAAGAGATCGAAGACACGTCATTTTATAACCAATATCAAACTTGAAATGACAAAAGTCCAGCGATATTTTCATGTTTATACGGTCAGAAAAGAGCTGTAAATGGACCGTCATTTTAATTCCGTTTAATGATTTAAAAAAGGAAAAAAATCGACAATATTTTCATATTTTACAAGTCATAAAAGAGCTTAAAGAAGACTCGTCCTAGAGGAACGAGTGGTATAAAGGGTAGCAACTGGTTCCGGCAATGGTGGAACTGCTCAAAACATGTAATGGTTAAGAGGCTAGCTAACAAAACCACTCATAGCTGCGGTCCCTTAGGAAAGGAAAAACAACCAAGTGAAAGCATATGATCAGCCAAAAAGATGGTGGTGATGGAATGAAAACAACCAAGGCTCATCTAGCAGAATTTAGTGCATAAAAATGGTGAACACGAGATGTAAATCGGGTATGGGTTCATTTGTACACAAGCTTGAACCATAGAGAACTCTGCCTGGATTCAGTTTCATGTTTAACCAAGCTTGAAATGAAAAACTATGCTTGTTATAAGTTCACATGCTCCCAGCATAATGACTCAAATCGAAGTACATGCCCCCCAAGCTTCATTACATTCAACCAGGTGGATGGAATGAAGGTTCACTTTCAAGATCTTGGAAAGACTCGAGGGAGTTGTTTCGTTTTTTAATTAGGTTGACACAGGAAAAGGACTATCCTCAAAACCCTTGTTTCATTTTTTAAACGAGCTAGACACAAGACAAGGAACTATGCTCCTAACTCCTTGTTTCATCTTTTAACGAGCTTGACACAAGACAAGGAACTATGCTCATGACTCCTTGTTTCATTTTTTAACGAGCTTGACACAATACAAGGAACTATGCTCATGACTCCTTGTTTCATTTTTTAACGAGCATGACACAAGACAAGGAACTATGCTCCAAACACCCGATTTCATTTTTTAACGAGGTTGATATAGGAACAAACTATCCTTGAAACATCCAGTTTCATTTTTTAACGAGGTTGAGACAGGAAGAAGCTATCCTCGTGATAGGTCAGGAATCGGATTTGCATTAGGAATGTTATAACCTCCTAGGAAACCGGGATTAACTAGACCAAACTGGGGTTGTTGAGGCTGTTGATTAATATAGCCAGGATACGGTTGATTCTGATAAACTGGGTTTTGTACTATAGGACCGAATTGATACTGTCCCTGGTACAGTTGACTTGTGAATTGCGGTGGACTTGTAGAAATCGTACTTGGACCAGCTTGTCCTACAGGCATCTGGATCAAAGTCTGAATTGTAGGTCATGACTGTGGTACAGAGACTTGAGGAGTTTGCACTGATGCAGGGATAGTAGAAACCGAAGCTACAAATACTCCAAAAACAGGTGTGGTAGGTTGAACAAAAAATGCAGCAATTGCAGCAGCAATTTGAGGCAGAGTCTGAGGTGAGCTAGGCCCAGGCTGCGGAACTAAACCAAGTTCAGAGGTTTGAATCGTAGGTTGGACAGGTTGCTGGGTTGAACTAGAAACCAAAGGTTGTCTAGGTTGATTAGATAACTGCACATTACGTTACATAGTCTGTTGAGTTTGAGACGAATCCCACACCATGTTCGTTCCAGGGTATGGACTCATAAAAGGTTGTGCATATGGAGGACCATAACCTCGTTGAACATAGGGCTAATAATTAGAAGGTAAATTTCCGGCTCCTTGTAAAAATGATTGACCAGAAGGCGGTTGGAAACCTTGAGTTGGTACTAACCTTGAGGTCGATAACCCTAAGGAACGTACTGAATCTGGGGTTGATAATCATCCTGAGGAAAATACTGAGTCTGGGGTTGACCTTGGGGTATGTACTGTCCTGAAGGTTGAAAACCTTGAGGTAGCCCTCTAGGCAGAAATTGGCTACCTTGGGGTTGCCCCCCAGGCAGTAACTGACTACCTTGCCCCCTAGGTGGTAACTAACTACCTTGCCCCCCAGGCGGTAACTGACTACCTTGAGGTTGAGGATTTGGAATACTACTTGACATCATAAAAATCTACTCTACGTTCAACATTTTAGCTCCATTATTACTAGGTGATAACTGATGTGTAGTCGGTTGAGGAGTTGCTCCTGAAAAAGTACCAGAATGTGACTGGTACCCCAAAGGAACAGTAGGACCGCCATATAAAAATGTTTCCAGTGATTGGGAAAACCATAGATGACCGTCTTGACATGATCGATAAAGGATAATAACCTCTTGGTGTAGGATGAAAATAATCACACGCAAACAAAGAAAATTTCAATAAAAGCACCTAAAGTCTCTAAAGAAACAAAAAACTGAATCACATGCCTAAAAAATCTAAGAGTTCAAACCACACACAAACAGTAACTTTCCATACTAAAAACACTAGTTGGTGATGAACTCCAACGTCGTAGAATTTTAATATAGAAAGGGCGGTTGGAACAGTTACCCCGACAACCTGCTTAATGAAACAGACTGGCACAAGTTTCTTCACATAACCATCTCGAGTGAAGAGAACCCCCCAGAGAGTCCAAGTGAGTCTAGTCGACATCTGCTCCAGGTACAGTGAGACCCGTCCTTCACCGCCACCTTAGGAAATAATCTTAAGTTTATGGACACTAAGGTTACCAACAACAACAAATACAATTGGGTGAACAGTCTACGATCCAATCTACAAGCAAGGGTTGAGTAACAAAGCTCAATCCCCTGGAAGGCTCCTTGACATGATCAATCTGAGGTTTACCAGCAAGTGACCCCAGTCTCCTCGACAATGGTTAATCCGAGGTTTACCGTTAATAATACACGCAAATCTTCTATCTTTCCCAATGAAACAGACTTGATTGTCTCAAAGGTTCGAACATGATCTCGTGATTGACTCCTTTAAGAGAAGCTTCCAAGAATGTATCAATTACAATTGGATTTATTTCCTACTGCAAGATATAGCTACTTGTCTTTTTTAACTATCTTGGAGAGTTAATTACTCCCTACTCCAAGATACTTAGCCTAAGCTATATTGGTGATAAGAGCCCTAGAAATAAAAAAGATTACTAGATCAATTTTAATTAAGCGTTGCTTTTATGGGTTGTTCTTTAAGTCAATAGGTACGGAAATGAAACTTTGATGGTGTGAAGACTCAACTCCAAAAACACTAAAAAATGCACCTAAAATGATAAATAATTTGTTTTTTCTTTCAATGAACTTCTAGCTAAAAGAAAGAGTTCGAGAATGCAATTCTTTAAGAAACAAATCCTTCTTTCAACATGTAAATGAAAAGAATTTTTTTTTGTCTTTTTTCAACAAGAACTCAAAACGAGACTACTAATTATGCTCACAATAAATCCCTTTCCTTTTTCAAAACTCAAAACTACAAAACAATTTCTTTCAAAAGAGAACTATAAGTTCTAGAAAGCACTCAAAACTACAAAACCTAATCTTTGAGATCTAAAAACTTCTAAAAACCTATTTGAATGAAAGCTTCAATTATTTTTTAGGACATTTTACTTAGTTGTTCAGTAAACTAAGGATTCATTTGTTTAGAACAACAAATCAATCAAAAAACATCCAGATATGTTATCTTTCGGAAAAATGAAATTCAACACTTATAACAAAGTTTGTTCAAATATTTGAAACGAGAAAACTAAATGTGTTTCTCACAAAGGATAGATTTCACAACCAAGTCAGACTCATGAAGAAGACAAAAAGACACCAAGGTAATCTAAGGTTTCTCAAGCTTCTAATCTTTGAGTCACTACAGAGACCAAGTGAAAACCATTCCAAGCATGCAAAACTTCTAAAAAATCATCTAAAACAAAAATACCATCAGAACTAACTCACAAGAGATTTTTGACTGAAATAATGCAGATCTGGGTAGACACTAAAAACCATAAATGAAACCTAAACTTAATTGGAAGAAAACATTTTAGGTTTTGCAAAACCTTTTACAGGGTCTATAGGCTTTCAGAAGAAACAAGTGCAGTACCGCTCTGTGTACTAAAGGAAGAGTGTGAATATGCCCGCACTGTCTGTAAATAGAAAGTGCAGTCCCCTGAAAACTTCAAAAAAAAAATAATAATCCAGATTCTAAAAACTACCCAATCCAACACACATCAATCAAAAACCATAAATGAAAACAAGTTTCTCAAGTCAAAGACAAAGGAAAACCAAAAACAAAATTTAGATCCCCAGTGGAGTCGCTAATTTGTTGGTCGAATAAATTGATCTTGCGGACAAGGCTGATCTCCCTAGTATTAGAAGATAGTCTAGCAACAAACAGACAAATAAATCTATCTTTCTCTAGACATATGTGATTCATAAATAAAAACTATAGAGGTGTTAAGACCATACCTTAAGTCCAATGCTAGTTTGTAGCAACCATCCTTCAACTATCCGAAAGAGTTTCCTTTTGAGAACATGCAATCACAAAAAAGCAAACATAAAATAGCACCTGCACAGCTCATATCATAAATCATGTCCATTATGGTGATCAAAGAATCCATAAACTAAACCATACATCAACAGCTTATTGAGAAAAACAAACTTATTTGTATTAACTTTGAGGTAGAAGAACCTTACAACCTTTTCAACCTTGATGTTGAACAAGCTCTTCCTGGGTTCTGAAATAGGAACTTCCTTTACTTTAACAAGCCTTGCACTTCTCCAAATGAGATCTTAGAGGTATGTAATCTCTCCTAATAAAAGCTCAACTAAGAAGACTAAGTTCTAGCAGCATTTCACCTCCAAAATATTTAGCTTTCAACCTCTTAAGTAACCAGCCTAATGCTTCATTTTATAGTGCAGAGGAAGGAGGTTACAGGTCCACCTATGAAGGGATAGAGTCCTCCTTCAAAGGGATAAGCGCCTCACATCACGAGGTTAGCTCCTTAAGGTAAGGGATGCATGAACCTTAAGGGAGCGAACTTGCTACCTCAAAATTCCTTCTAGAAGCTTCTAGAAATGACTGAAAGTAATTTTTTTAGAATATACTCACGCCTTTTAACTTTTACAGCGGTCCGCACCCATAACACAGAGACAGAGTGGTCAAGTGCGTAGGAGACATGACCATTAGGTGCGGGACCGCAGGTAATGCAAAGAGAAAGTGCGGAACCAGAGTTTTAGAGACTTTTGAGGGATTTCTCTAATTTTCAAGGCTTTATATGAGGAACTGAGGCTTAAGACTTGCAAAGGAGGAAAGTATGAGTGGTAATGGACTCACACAGATTGCAGAATGTCAAGGTGACAATTTTTTGTGCGACACCATGTAGGTTATGTGAAGGGAAGCATCTTCTTCACCTTTTTCCTCTTATAAATAAAGCTTCGAAAATGTTGGAAAACCTTACAACTTCTCAAGCCCAACTCCCTGTCGGTTATCAAAGACCTTCTTATGATCCTCTCCTAGTTGGTAAAGATATTGACTTGGATTACTCTCTTTCCCATCCCTCTCTTCCTGAGCATGACTTTCTTTTGTCTGTTCCCTACCAACCATTAGTCGGCAAGAGTGGCAACTCGACACCGCCTTCAATCGTTCACTCTGTTCCCGAAGAGAGTGATCATCATAATGCTCATGTTATTCTCATCTCCTCAAATTCTCATGAATCAAAGAGTGGCCCTCCCATCCTAGTTGTTAAGGAGAATCCTCCTCCTATTCTTGCAGGGCATGGGGGGAATCATATGTACCCGAACCAAGTAGTTATGTCATTTCTTTTGATTTGAGTCACTTCACTAGTTTATGCCTTCCATCTTATGTGCCTTTCGAGATCACAGTAAAAGCCTATAATATGGTAGTACATGGCATTATATTATATGAAGAAACTTATGTTAGCATCATGTCTTCTACTACTTGGCAAGCTTTGGGTTCCCCATAGTATGTGCATGTCACCCAGAATATGTTGGCTTTCAACAGAGGAACCAGTCATCCCTTAGGGATTCTTCTAAAGTTACCTATTACTTTGGGAGGAAAAACCATCTATATATAAGTGATGGTAGTCCAAGGTGCCATAGATTTCAATCTTCGCCTTGGACGTGACTATGTTTACATCATGGGAACTCGTGTTTCTTCGCTTTTCCATGTGGTTTGTTTTCCACACGAAGGGATAATAATGACCATTGATCAATTGTCATTCATTCATCACCAAGTGCCTCCTTTGTAGCCATCATCCCATATTGGTTCTTGTTTACAAGCAGTAGCATCCCCGCCACAGGTCAATTATGTGGCTACCCGTTCCTGGATCTCGAAAGTGAACCTTCATTCCATCCACCTAGCTGAATGAAATGAAGCTTGGGGGGCATGTAACTCAAGCATAGTTTGTCTTTGTTTCAAGCTTGTGTAAAATTTAAACCAAACTCCAGCATAGTTGTTTGTTTCAAGCTTGTGTAAACATGAAACCAAATTCAAGAAAAGTTCCCCATGGTTCAAGATTGTGTAAAAATGAACCCATGCCCGATTTACATCTCATGATTTCCTTTTTTATCAGTTAATTTCTGCTAAACTAGCCTTAGTTGTTTCATTCCGTTGCCACCATCTCTTTGGTCGATCATATGCTTTCACTTGGTTGTTTTTCCTTTCTTGAGGAACCGCCACAATGAGTGGTTTTGTTAGCTAGCCTCTTGAGCATTACATGTTTTGAGTACTTCCATCATTGTTGGAACTAGTTGCTACCCTTTACACCACTCATTCCTGTAGGAGTCATCATTAAGCTCTTTTCTGAATGATAAAAAATGCAAATATTTCTAGGTATTTTTCCCTTTTAGACTCATTAAAGCAAATAAAAGTACGGAGTCATCTTTTAGCTCTTTTTTGACTCTCGAAATATTAAAAGATTGTTAATATCTTATTGTTTTGAACTCATTAAAGGTTGTGAAACGCCGTTTACCCAATATACATTTACCCATTTTTCAGGCTAGGATAAAACTATTTATGAAAAAGATACACCTTAGTCAAACATGGCTACCATATTCTCTCGAGTAATGTTTTTCTACCTTTTCAGGATTGAGGGACAACTTTACGAAAAGAGACCTTTTGGAGTTTTATTTTCCGTGTCTTTTTCAAACTCTCTAAAAAATGAAAAAGATGTTGAGTTTTACCTTTGTCGAACTCGTTAAGATATTAAACGACATAAGAGTTTTCATTGTGATGAGACTGAGCTTATCCTTCCTAGGGCTCGTTAAAATTTACTAGGTAGAATCCATTCGAAGGATGGGCTTCTATTACAAGCATAGCTATCCCTTTCAAGCTTGTGATAAAAATAATTGGGGTACCTACCAAGAATGGTGGGGGGAAATGGGAAATTTTTACCAGTTGTTTTGGCATCTTGTCACTCTTGAATATGACACTCTTTTGCTTCGTGTCGAGTTGGGATAACCTCACTTCATCATTGACCTTCCTAGGTTTGGATTATCCACATTTTGCCTTTCCATTTGATCTTTGTCGTTCCATCATGACCTTTGATCCTATGGATCCACAAAGCTGACAAACTCCAGACTCGTGTCGCCGATATGTTCAAGAGTTAATCCTTCTACAGTTTACACCCATTAGGGATTATCTGTATCATCCATAATCAATGCATCCCCTTGTCTCGCATTGATGATGTGTGATACATCATGGCCCTCCTTCGACAAGGTCATTTCCTGTTGAATTCAGCTCATTATCTGGGAAGTTGACTGAGAGACTCCCTTCTAGTACCTTAGAGCTTGCATGCCCTAATGGAAAGTTCTTCACACTCGACAACAGGTTCTCATCATTGGATTTTGATGAAGTGATTTCACGAGTGTTCGACTTTAGTTCCTTATTCACATTCCGTGAATTTTGTTGCTGGTATCTTGAGAGCCATTTTCATTATTGGTGGTTTCTCTTGTGCTCGTTAATGCTTCACATCATTGACCGGTAATCAAGTGACTTGCTAGCATGTTCGACTTTGACACATCTATTCACATGTCAGAATTTGTACTTATATTTGGTCTTGTTGGAGCGTAAGACCCTGAGATCAGATTACAAAAGTCCAGGTTGCAAGGCAATGTGACATGATCATGCTTGTACACATGTCTATTTTAGATCAATGGCTGCGACCATGCCATGAGTCTGTTATATGTGATCCTTCTCATTATTGGTTGGATGTGACCACACCTTGGGCTAGATATGATCCTTCTTACTCGATGGATGCGCCCATACCTTGGATCCATTTACATGATCCATTTCTAGATGGATACATCCATACCGCAATTCATGTATATTTTATCAGAGATTTCAGTGATGTATATGTATCTATGCTTGCTGGAAGGCTTTCTAATGAGAGTTTCTGGTTCCATGCATCTAATCATAAATCATTTTAACGCTCAATATTGTTCGACCTTCAGACTTTAGGAGGCATCTATTAAACAACATTTTGTCACTCTCCATGTACTCTCCCCGTTCCTCGATCCTGGAGGACCTCTAGAGTGAATCTCATGTGTTTTCCTATCATGAAGAACATGTCTTTACATACCTCTTCATCTACAAAACATTTCCCTCTTACATCATTTCCCAAGAATATTCCTTCAAACTCAGTTTTAAAGGTCAGCATTATCCCTTAGTTTCTTCCCCAGGCTGATTTGTAGAGCTTAATACTGAGCCTAGTGTTGATCAGTGTTGTTATCCATCCATTACCCACACTGACCCTCTTTTGAAATTTTTTAAAAAATGGAGTCGAAGCTTCCAGGTCTAGAAGCTTAGCGAACGAAAGTCTGGTAAATGGTTAGTTGAGATAGAGCTGAGAGTGGCTGTTTGGGAACCTTTCCTCTATTAAAAAGGATCTAACACAAGAGATATGGATCCTTCCCATCATAAAAGGAACCATATCCCCTCTCTCATGCCTATATAAACTTCTCCTATTCCAACTTCAGTTGGCTAATGGAAGGGCTGGAATAACCTGCAAAAGCTTGCTAGGCTTAGTTCTTAGTTTATGCTTGTTAAAGGGAGAATAGCTTGTAGAATGTTTTGGTGTGAAAAAGGAGAAAGAGACCTTAAACTCACATGATTGAGGTTTTTAAGGAGATGTTAGAGTGATGCTTGGGATCCAGACCCATCGAAGGAAACCTGCAACGCTAAGGCGAAGGTTGTACTTTCCTTTTTGTCATAATAATACAACCGATATTTTGTTTCCTATATCAATTGCAATATTGTATTTGGTAGCTTAATAATCCTTAGCCTCTTAAGTAGATTGAACTCTATTGTATGCTATCATGTGTGTATTAGTTTCTTGTCTACCTATTTCAAGTGTTTAATTAACAAGGAGTTGATCATTGGAGCAAAAACACAAGGAAATCTTCGAACAAGGATAAGATATACAAGAGGTAGGATCTTATCCATTCTCAATCTAAGGTAACTTGTGTTAGATTGTCTCGTCTGTGGCTAGACCAACTCTCTTGGGCTAGAGGGATCATCTCTATCCGCAGAGAGGATATTCCTACACCACAACCCTTGGATAACTTGGTAGATTTGGGAGGAGTGGTTAACACGATCCCAACATGTTCAGGGGGGTGAGATACCTAGGAGCGGAGGTTGTAAGAGTGAGTGTGATCAGAGGTGGTTGAGTGCTCTAGAGAAGGAAGAGTATCCAGGCCAGGGATAGAGGACGTAGTGCTGGAGATATATGGAGCATGGAGGTCCAAAGGGCATGATAAGGAGGACGATGGAACTCTAGGAATGGATGCAAATGTAACATGAAAGTGTTGTGTAGAAATAGATGACTTAAAAAAAGATGCTGAGCAAAGACGAGAAGAAGTACCCGATGAGAGAGAAGGCGTAGAAGCAACTTGAGATCTCGTTCATCTACTCCAAGTGCATCTCTATCCTGAGTGAATTTGGAAAGGTATTGTGGAATGGTTTCATTTCTCTGCATTCGAATGCTCCTGAGTTTATTTGTCAATCCCAATTTCCTAGCATCATTGTTGCTATGGAATAGATTTATGAGAGTTTTCAACATTGTAAAAGGATTCTCCTTTCCATGCAAGTTCTAAACCGCATGATCTCTGACACCCTCCAGAATAATCCTCCTAACTCTTTTTTTGTCATTATTCCACTCAGCGAGTGCTTATGCATCTGATGTTTCTAGTTTTGGAATATCAATTTGTGTATATTCTCGTAATCCATTATCACTAAGAAAACTTTGATCATGTCTTTACAAACACAATAATTAGAGGTTCCCTCCAATGCATACTCCAAACTCAATCCTTTGAAATAATTTTTTCCTACACTGAAGAGAATCTGCACCAAAAATATTTGCAAATCACAATTTCGCTGAGAGAATATTTGGAACAAGGCTTCTATATACTCTTTTGAGGCTTTAATACCATGTATAGATTGCAAGAATTGTTTTACTCCTAATGATATCGAAATGAAATAAGGAGACAACAATTTATTGTACTATTCTACGGAAAGGAAAACACATGATAGAAACACATGCAACCATCAAAACACAAAGAACACAATGATTTTATAGGGAAACTCAAACTAGAAAAACCCCTCCTCTGCTTTGCAGTAATCATGATGAGAAAGAGAAACAATTACAATGTATTGCTTCAACTCTGAAGCACACTTGTACTATAAAACTATTCTCCTTCCATGTCCTACTCTTGAAAACACATAGCCAAAAATTTACAAAAAGATCATAAAAATTTGAAAAGTTGATACCATGGCATTATTAGATGGCATGGGGACACCTATTGGGTATGTGTTATATTATTTGCACAACTAGCCCCATGTTTCAAAGAGATATATTGAGTGGAGTAGGAATTCACTAGAGAGGGAGATAGCACCCCCCACCACCCCCACCCCGCCAAGGGATTTTGTAGGGGGCGGTAGCCCCATTGTACAAAGTTTGAGGGAATGACTTGAAATAAAATTTAGTAAATAAATATTTGGGCAGATTTTGCATCCACAATTTGCAGGCACATGGTGGTTTTGCCCATGATTTTCTAGACCTAGTTAAAGAAACTATTGTTATTTTCTAATAGAGGATTAATGAACTGGGGATTTATGATTGCTACAACATGTATATAATGTATTATAACATTGTAAAGGAACATAATGAAAAATTTTAGGTTCGAGGAGAAAAATATCTTTGTATATTTTCTATGATTTCCACTATATATTTTATGTTCTATTTCAACAATGTTTTTGCTAATATTAATTGGACAGAGTTAAAACCTAGATTTGGAATTAGAGCAGTTTTGGCTTCACGGGATGCCTTTGTGGCTGAGGGGTTTGGCTTGATCCTATGGGAGACCCTGTTATAGTGGGGGATACATAGGATCAAACCTTGTGGTGAAAAAGAAATGGAAAACATTGCAAATATAGATATTGAGAAGTCAATTGACCAATTTTTGAGTTAGGGAAGCTCAAAAATATTCGTAGATAAATATTAGTGGATTGTTATGGATCTAGGTACTAAGGAAATAAAAATGTCAACAAAAGATTGGACTATTTTGTAGAGAAAGAAAAAGAGTACAATATAATTGTGTGTCTGAGATTCAGTATTACAAAATGTTTCTAGAGAGGCTACAAAAAAACCTTTATGGGATAAATTAAATAATTTGTATCAATCTAAGTACCTTGTAAATAAATTGTTCCTATGGAACAAGCTGTCTAATCCAAGGATGAAAGATGGAGACTAAGTGATAGAACATTTGAACACCCTCAATACTATGATAAGTCAGTTATTATATCTTAATATTAATATTTTAAATGAGGATAAGCGCATTATTTTTTTATATTCTCTACGAGACTCATTGGATAGTTTGGTTGTTTCCATAAGTAATAATGCAACTACCTTAAAATTTAATGAAATACTCTCGTCCTTGTTGTTGGAGGAGATGGGAAAAAACAACATCAAGATTCAGAATGAAGATACCTTGTTTGTAAGAGGGCACTCCTAAATAGAAATAAGTCCTCAACAAGGAGATCTAAACCTAGAGGGAAATCTAAAAATCTAGGAAACATTTTAAGCATATTCTAGAAGTGTGAAAGGAAGGGAACTATAGGAAATATAATCGATCCAGGACAACTGGGAAAGAAAAGGGATCTAATGATGCTCCTCCTACCAAAACAAAAACCACTTCAGATGAAGGTAGGGATGTGTACTTGTCTTCTTCAAGTACACATGTAGATCACGATGCATGACTGATGAAATCAAGTGAATCCTTCTATATAATTCACCATAGGGAGTGGTTTTGCAAGCACGAGAGATATGATGGTGGTTATTTATTCCTTAGTGATGACAAAAAAAACTAAATCATAGGATAAGGAAAATTTAATTTGAAGTTGACAAGTACCCATAACCTTCATGTCATGGCACAAAATGGAACACAAAAGTATCAATAGAGATTTTTTTAATGCTAGAATATAACCATGGATTTCGAATTAGAATATAAGAATCCAAATCCTCAAAGAGATAACATAAAAATACCTATAACATTACATGAGAAAATTAGAATAATAGAGTAAACTTCATCGGGATATAAATTCCATCATATAACTTAGAATTAGGAAACTTAATAGTGAACGAAAATATACTAAATACTAGAATCCATTTATTAGCCCATCATTTTTAATTGAGAAAATATATTTTCTTAGGAAATCAGAATAAAGATTTTGGTGGCTTAGAAGAGTATAATTCCCATAAAAGGATATAGATTTCACTTTAAATTTGATTTTGACCATAAATAATACAACTATTACATAGTAGAATTAAGGTGTATAAATAATGGGAACATTGCATAGTAGAATTAAGGTGTAGGTATACCATAGTAGAAATGGGATGAGGCAAATGAACAAAGTAGTTGGACTTATTGAACCATGCAAAGAAAATTTTCAAAACAATATTGTTACTAGACGAATAAGGCTACAAATGTTCCATAATTGTAATGATGCATGAGTGTGGTGCTAGTTTTCAATATGAACACGTAAGTAAGGAACTATGGCAACACTTTCTCATAGTGGTGAGAGACTATCGATGAAAAGTGTTAAGTGTTAAGGCCTATCTCAGGTCTGATTTCAAATTCCAAAACAAAGGCTAAGAAATTCCTTAAACCAATATATTTCCAAAAGGAGAGTATGCTTATAAGCACCAAAAGTAATAATTAAGTGCAAATTACCTATTAATGAAAGTATTGAGTAGGATATGCTTGTTATGATTAGTTACTACATAATTCAAGAAAGGATGCCCATAATTGTTATCACGTGAAATTTTCCCACGCACTTCTATGGGTGATCACTATAAAACTTCATTAATTCATTAAGACAAAGGTCACCTAAGGGAATTAATAAGCGTGTGGAATAAATTAATAAAACTATATAAGGTGGGTCTTTTTCCATTCATGCAAAATCACGTTTTAGGATAAGAATCTAAACTTCTCATTAATTTTGATTCACATCTCATATTTCTAGATTAGCATAGCTTATATAACATAGTGATAGCTTATATAACATTGTGATGTGGCATATAATTTTCTTGTGACATCCATGTTTATTATTTGTATGACTTTCTTATGAAGACTGATTTTAGGTAAACTTTGTCTAATAGTAAATTTCTCAAAATGAATATATAAAAATAATCAAAAGAGTCTTATTGAATAATGATTGAAAATCTATGTTATTTTAAATCTCCAAATACACATGCAACTAAGTAATACATATACATCTTAAATTGCTTACAAAAATCTAAAAATGACCCAATATTTTTCCTAATTATTATTAAATCATTAACAAACTAGAGCTCAAGATCTTGTTTAGGTAACTTATTTCATATTATACTACCTCTGAACTAGGTTCCAAATAGGACATCCATTTATTTATAAAGGAGGATGTCAAATAACCAAACTACCTTTTCGCTATTATTAATGCTACATATTCTATTGAAAGTGGAAAAGCAATCATCCTCTAACTATTGCATGATAACTAATATATATCCCAAAAATGGTTTATAAACCTATTCATCCACATAAATAATTATAGATTTGATATATAACTTTCACAAAATAACCTAGTTAGTATCTTATTTATAATATTTATTTATTACCTAGTTCATATTTGGGTATTTTCATGGATCAACTTCCTCTTCAACTTTAGTAGGTTTAGACACTTTCAACCTTTCTTTCTGGCCTTAAAAATTTAGCCCTTTTTCTCCTATAACCCTTACCCAGCATTAATGCCTCCATGTTTTACTTTTAGTTCCCCATTGTAACCGCATTTAAGCTCAAACTCTCTCCTCCTTACTTACCACTCCAAAATTTCCAATAAAACCCACTCCATCAATGACAATCCACATACTAGGATTATTGATAACATTCCCTCAACTTCTAAGTTTAATGTAGGGAGAGTAATATTTCTTACCTAATAAACAACAATACCTCCGTCAAAAGAATACACTACTATTCTTAATTTATTGAATTGAATGCTACAGGGTTCCCTATCCAACATTTGAATCATCAGATATTATTAAATATACTTTAATGTTGACTCAATACATATGTTGTTATTAGCAATTCTTCTTGAACACTTCATCATAATCTTAGCTTTTAATATTCCTAAAATTATTAAATTTTCTTTGGATCTAGATTGAACACTAATATTAAAAATAGTCCTCATTGTAAAATGTATTAACCCTAACTGGATTTTGTAGTATTATACACCTTATTCACCTCAATTCCCATAAATAAGAAATGTTTAAATTTCCATACAAAATCCTCACCTTCCATGTTTATGTCCCATGTCTAAGTCACAATAACTCATTTATCCATCATCATCCTAGCATAACTATTTGTACAATTACCTTATTTTAATAACACAATAATTTCTACCCAAACTCCACTTATCTTAAATCAATATAAAATAGCTTTACATAATTATCATGTAATTAGTAATTATCTTAAAAATATTAAAATGATCACTTACAAAAATGTATTTGTGTTGGGGTAAGAAATAACAACAATAAATCTGTATTTGTGTTGGGGTAAGAAATAACAACAATAAATCATCTACTTTTTAAAGATGAGGAGATTAAATTTTTAAGTTTCTCAATCTTAAATATAACGAGTAAATTAAAATATTTAGTTTTTTTTAAATAATAAACTAATTTTTATTAATATTTTTTTAATATAATTATTATAATATAAAAAAATGTAATATGTGATGTTTTTTTTGTAAATTAAAATATTTAGTTTTTTTAAATATTAAACTAATTTTATAATATAATTATTATTAATATAAAAAGTGTAATATGTGATGTTTTTGTTTAGTACTCTTTTTTATGGAAAAAGTAGTTGATAGTAATTATTGAATGCTTGAATAAATTCATAAATTTAATAATGTAACACATTTGAATACAATGAAGAGAAGTAATTGAACTAATGGACTAAATAATCTTGGAGTGAATTAGAGATAAGTGCATAGATAATTTTGGATGAAACATTAGCCCCAACATTATCGTTTGTTACATAAGTTAAGACTTAGTTGAAATGTCTAGTATCTTTATATTAAATAATGTATATGATATAAATGTCTAGTATCTTTATATTAAATAATGTATATGATATAAATAAAATAAATCATTTTTTTAAAAGCTAATTATTGTAACAAATTATAAGACCTAATAAGGAGGAGGAATTACAATGTCTAGCATCTTTATATTAAATAATGTATATTTTTTTTTTTGTAGGCTGGGGCGTCGTTTGTTACATAAGTTAAGACTTAGTTGAAATGTCTAGTATCTTTATATTAAATAATGTATATGATATAAATGTCTAGTATCTTTATATTAAATAATGTATATGATATAAATAAAATAAATCATTTTTTTAAAAGCTAATTATTGTAACAAATTATAAGACCTAATAGGAGGAGGAATTACAATGTCTAGCATCTTTATATTAAATAATGTATATTTTTTTTTTTGTAGGCTGGGGCGGGACTCTTTGATTTACATGTCCATTTTGAAATGTCTAGTATCTTTATATTAAATAATGTATATGATATAAATGTCTAGTATCTTTATATTAAATAATGTATATGATATAAATAAAATAAATCATTTTTTTAAAAGCTAATTATTGTAACAAATTATAAGACCTAATAGGAGGAGGAATTACAATGTCTAGCATCTTTATATTAAATAATGTATATT
>APFE030489296.1:2033-55895 GCA_000404065.3 Pinus taeda
AACCAGAGGAAGTATGTCGAGACAATATTGCAGAGGTTTAATATGCAGGATAGTAAACCAATGAAGGTTCCTATTCCTGTAGGTATGAGGTTATCTGCTGAACAGTGTCCCACGACACAAGAAGAGGAAGAGGACATGTCCCGTGTTCCATATGCAAGTGCAGTCGGTAGCTTGATGTATGCCATGGTCTGTACTAGACCAGACATTGCACATGCAGTGGGAGTATTGAGCAGGTTTATGTCAAAACCAGGGAAGGATCACTGGACAACAGTGAAGCGGGTTTTCAGGTATTTGCGTGGCACTAGTGATTATGGTTTGTGCTACCAAGGAAGACCAGGATTGGACAGAGTGTTGGATATCCGTGGCTTTGTTGATGCAGACTGGGCTGTAGATCTGGATCAGAGAAGATCTACAAGTGGGTATGTGTTTAACCTATTTGGAGGTGCAGTCAGTTGGATGAGTAAGAAACAATCTGTAGTGGTACTATCAACTACAGAGGCAGAATACATGGCTGCCACTCATGCAAGCAAGGAAGCAGTTTGGTTGCAGAGATTGTGTTCAAGTATGGGGTTAGTACAGGGAGCTATAAGGATAGACTGTGATAGCCAAAGTGCAATTTTCTTGGCAAAGAACCCTGCTTATCATTCAAAGACCAAGCACATTGATGTTCAGTATCACTTTGTGAGGGATATGATAGAAGACAAAAAGGTGTTGCTGGTAAAGGTGGACACTTTGAAGAATACTGCAGATGCAATGACAAAATCTGTGAGCTCTGAGAAGTTCTCTTGGTGTAGAGAAACAATGGGTGTTTCAGGGCTGGAAAAATGACTAAGCTCTCTTGTGGCCCCCTGTGGAAAGAAAACAACAAGTGGGAGATTGTTGGGTTGTGTTATATTCTTTCCACATAGTTAACAGGGGGTCTGAGGGGTACCCGTAACCCCACTTTATGAGGTCCGAGGCAGCGCCCCGGAAAATTTTGGTTTTGGACCCTATGTTAGGTTGGGCGGAGCCACCTATGGTTTTGTGCATGATTTTCGCACATGTTTTTTGGACGCGATGGTTTTTTGGTCCATGGTATTGGAAGCGATGGTTTTCGATCCATGGTATTTGATACTTCGGCATGTATAAATATGTATTGTAACATTGAAAGGAACATAATGAAAAATCAAGATGGTAGTCCCGGTTTTGGGATCCAGTGGGAAATCTCTGTGTATACGTGTTTTATGTGTTATGCTCTCGCATTTTTATTTTTCCTGTGATTTAGAATTCATATGCAGGTAATTTCTGTTGGGGGTTAAAACCTACAATATTGCAGGTTTCCATCATGGCCACTTCCACCAGATTACTCGGAGGAGGTAGGGCAAAAGTACCCATTAAGCTAGGGTCTTTTACGAGGCCTACTCCGACATTTTGAAGTGATTAAGAGCTTCCACGGATCATTGGAATGCTTCCTGTAACTTGTGAATTGTTGGGGAGAAAGGTTTGTTGGTTAATGATTTTAATTCCTCCTTGGAAGGGAAATGAAATATTTCTAAAATATGTTGACACAATAGCAGCCATGGCATAAATCTAGGGACTTCCGAGTAGGATATTGTACTCGAGTTTTTCATCGATAACTTTGACATCAATTTCTATTGTCTTGACCCCTAGTTCAACTTGCAAGTAACTTAAAATCCCTTACGGGGTGTATGTTCATCCATCGAATGCTTTTAATGTCGTTGATGACCTTGACAAGGGAGGTGAGCCTAATTTTTTCCAGCAACACATTGATGTAATGCAGGTAGATGCCCCCTCATCAATGATTGATCGAATGAACAGTTTTGTTGAGGGCTTTTACTTGGATGAGGAAAGCGAGTTGAGCCGGTAACTAAGGTTCATATCCTTTATGATTAAAGGCCACAAGATTGGAATCCGTTGGGTAAATCCCACCTATTGCTGATAATAGAGCCTGCTTTTGGGAGGGGAAATTTTTCAGTACTTCAAGTGTCAACATAGTGGATGGCGATTGGGCCAGATCCTCTACTATATTATAATTCTATGTTGCTCGAGCATGAGGATTAAATGTTGATTTGTGTACTAGTCCCTTTGGTAGCTTTATTGTTAGTTCAAGAATAATAGGTGGCACAACCTTGGCCGAATTTGTTGTCGAACTACTAGGTTGATTTGTAGCCTTGTTGTTCAACATCTGTGGATTCCCATAATCTTTATTCCTTGTCGATATCAAAGCATCATTTTCCTATTTCGAAATGGACAATATAAGCACTTGGGATGGGGAAGCATTATTGATAGCGACCAAATTGGTTTATGGCTTTGGAAATGGATCAATCAATACCATTGAGGTATTTTAATTCTGAAACAATTTTTTGATCTCAGCTTTATGCATACATTCTTTCATCCAATGGTCTCCATCACATATGAGACATGACTGACTAGGTTTCTTTTGCCCAGAAGGGTTTCTAGAAGGTTTCTCAGGAGTTGAATCTTCCTGTTTCTTCTTTTTGTTTTTCCCTTTCTTCTTGCCCCCTGGTTGCTTAGATTCTTTGCCTTTGTCGGAAGACATGACATTAACCTCTGAGGCAGGAAGCTTGTCATTTGCTTTTTTACTGGAAACTGCAAGGACTTTACCGGATGGGGCCTTTGCAGTTTACGTACTTGAGGTGGAAATCACGTTGTATCCAACATGAGAGTCCCTATTCAATTTAGGAGGAGGAGGAATGGAAAATTCTGGTCTAGGAGCATCAGGAATTTTGTCATAGAGCGTGCCAGACTGAGTATAGATCAAGTCTAGATATTGTGCATGAGCAATGACTTGCTCTTCTATAATGACCCATCCCTTGGCCACATCTTCTATAATAGAAGGTAATAATGACTTAATAAACCATTAAGCTAGAAGATAATTAGGAACATATGTGTTTACCATTCGACGACGACGTCACCACTCATGAATATGATCAGATATGTGAGTGGCTGTTGTCTTTTTAAAATTGGTAAGGAGCTTCGTTCCTATTTCATACCTTATAGGTAACTGAAAAATGGGTTAAAAAGGTAGTGGCAAGGGTGCTAAAGTTATTGAATGAAGCTCTAGGCAATTCGATGTAACATTTCGCTACTAGACCAGTTAGAGTTCGCTGAAAAAGGTGAAGCCTAATCAAATCGTCATTAAGGGTGTTGGACAAACACTACAAATAAAAGGTCATTACATGATTCGACGGATCTTCACCCGGATTTCCATTGAATTTAGGAATATCTTATGGAAGTTTATGAGGAATCGCTGGCCACCAAGAGGCTTAAGCAATTGGATCATTTGTTAGCCGATTCAGATCTGGTAATTCTAAAGTCACTACGAAAGGCAACTGTTGATTAAGGTTTGGCGAAGAATACCCAGGAGAAGATGGGATTGCCTGAGCAGTGGGTCTTTGCATACCAACATAATGTATTTGATTCTGATAACTTTGATAAGGTTGATGGGCATAACCATTATAATATGATTTATGGTAACCATTTTGAATATACGGCTGCCCATTACCCGCAAAGCTTTGTTGCTCAGGTCCTTGGTAAGCTTGCTGGAATTGCGGTTATTGACATTGCACTAGCCATGGTTGTTGGACCATTTTATATTGTCCAATACTAGATGTTCGACCAAGATGAGGGGAGATAATACCTGTTTGATCCTGAGTCGCTTCAGTTAAGGAGCCACTAATCAGCGGTTGTGATTGAGTAGTAGAGACAAGAGGCTGTTGTATTACGACCTGAGAGACTTGAGGTTGACATACAACAGGTAGCGCTTGTACCTGAGATACCGTCACAATAGCCGTTGTAGTGGGAATGTTCGACACAGGTTGATTTGGTTGCATTAAATATAGAACTCTTGGCTGTTAACGCAGTATCGACACCGAACCACTGCATGCAATTCCCGCTTGACCCGAATTTTGTTGTGAACTCTCATATGGTTGCTCTCCTAGAGGGAACAACGAAAAGGCATACTACCCCCCATATGGCGACAATCCAGTGTTCAAAGGGAAAATTGGTCTTTGGAGACTAGACTACCCAAATTGATATTGATGTGAAGGATCAATTTACTGACTCTCAACATAAGAAATTCTAGACAAGATTCTGAATGAACAAATAGGAATAGACCATGCTATCAAGACTATCCCTGGGTGGACTCCATCTAGCGGTTGAGAGCTACTTGGGATAGATAGTATACCAGTGAACATTGTCAGAGTAGCGGTAGGAGGTTTTGTTGCTGCTGCATTAGATGACACAGTCCTAGATGTCAATGGTTGTTCAGACACATTGAATGTATCCAAAAGATTTTCTAGCGATTCGACAGTAACTTGCGATGAAGGGTGATTAAAAGAACTAACTTCTATAGTAGAAGGATATAGGTGGATCCCAGTGCCAAAATGCAATGGGGTACTAGATGGAAGATACTCCACAATCTCTTCTATAGCAATTAGTCTAGGTGGAAGAGGTAGACCGTCAGGTCCGTAAAATATTTATGGTGCCAAAGAAGGTATAGACTCTGCAGTGACAAATGTTGGAGGGGTGACACCTTCCGAATCAACCCTACATGGAGCTGGTTCAAGAATAGAAGTGTTTATTGTTACAATAGGATCATTTCTCATGTCCTTTTGTAACTGTGAAACTTCTTCTGCAGAGGCGGGGATACTAGAAATGATTGGAGTAACTGGAGTCTCTCATGATGTTGAAACACAAGTGTCAAATAAACCAGGAGATTTCAACCCAGTTAAACAAGATCGCTTGCCCTAGAATGGTTTCGTTTATGGAGTCAAAGACAGTTGACTCGTTAGTCTCTGTGAATGATGGGGTTTTGATTAACTTTCTTCCATGATTACGGATTACTTGATCAACTCAAAATTAAAAGGGGAAAATGTTATTCCGAATTAAATGAATTTTATGACTCTTTAACACAACTTTCTTTTTCAATTTTTAAGAGTCGAGAAAAAGCTAAATATGACTCTAGTCGCCTTCAAATTTCAATGAGCCTGAAGTGACAAGTTCTCAGATGGACCTTTTCTTTTAAGGAGTTGAAAAGGAATGAAAGTGACTACTCTGGAAATCTAGATAGAGGGATTACCAAACTGATCACAAAACTGCAATATACACCTTGGTGGTAAATTATAGAGAAATTACTGAGGACTTTCTGTACAGTTGTCAATCTTCCCAAATGTTGTGTTTAGTGCATTACGATCAATAGGGTGGCAGACATGGCTTCCTAAGGATAAAGGGTATCAGCCTATTGTGGTCTCCCAATATATACTCAATGGTACATGGGAGCACAAGTCTGTACTAGCACATGTCATATCAAAGAGGAGGAATCACCCAACCTATGATGAAATCGATAGTTACCAGGCTTTACGACACCAAAATACGTCTCTAGCCTAGACTTCTAGATGTTGTGCATTAGGTCCCAAAGCATTTTTATGTTCATTGAGGTTTATTTTATAGTTGATCTTTCTTAAGAAGTTTTCCTTTCAAGTTTCACTGGTGATGTAGATGTACAATTTCTAAATACGCAACCTAAAATGATAAACAATTATTTATTTTCTTTTAGCAATGAAAATCCTAGCTACTAAGGAAAGAAGAGTAATATTCTTTCAACAGAGAGCCAGAGAGCACACACTAAATTCACTTTTCCTAAATCAATTTCTGCATGCAGTCTAAATGAAAATGCACATGCATGTATCTGTTTTTCAGTTTCCTTAATGTGAGAGTGACAAAAAGAAAACTAAGTACAGATCTGAATTACTTTTCTTCAAAGTGACACTTTAGCAATATCTTTTCAAAAACGAAAGGAAGACTAAGACAACACTTTTAGTTTCTAATGGAAAACTATTTTTGACACTTCAAAGAGTTGATAATTCAAATCAAATACAATGGAAAAAGTATAATTGACTATCTAAAAGAGGAAGACTTTACGACACTCTTTTACTTGACTCAAAACGACAGTTGCGACACTTTCGAATCAAAAGACGACAGTTCGATTAAGCTACTATTCGCAAAGGAGGACTATAAATGATGAAAAATACATAAAAAAATATTCACAACTCCTTATCAATGGAGGGTGAATAATTTAAAGGAAAAAAGTTTCAACAGTGATATACTAATCACAGGCAACAAAACTACTAAATAGAGCTGAAAACAATGAAGAAAAAACCAAATTCTGGAGGGAGAAATAGTCTCATTCAATCATCGCACCTATACTTAAGAGAATAGGGATGCATCTCACATGTAGCACACGGGAGGTATGATGCATCTAGACTGCCAATGAGAGAGAGTGCGATGGTCTAGGGAGGATACGGAGCTTGGTTTTCACCCACAATTTGCAACTAAGTTCAGGGATTTAGGCTGAGCTTATGATATACAGTAAAGACAAAGTATAGGGGCTGATGCTGATCTAATGAGGTTATTTAGCTACCACCAAGGCACTTAGGATGTTTGGAAGTTAGATGTTCAGTTCATAAGGCAACGCAAAGATTGACTGAAGCATCGTTGATCTACTTTGCAGTTGCATAGCAAAAGAAGTTCAAAGGCTAGCTAGCTTAACTTTAGGCTCCATTTGTAGTTTATAAAGCAAACAACAATAACAAACAAACAAACTATTCATTCCCTAGCGAAATCGCCATTTTGTTTCTGGTAAAGTTAGTGTCTATTCAGATCTGCTAGTCCCACTAAGATGGGTAGCTATCTTAGAAACAAACAATTTAAAGTAACTTGTGTTTTCCTTTATGGGAGATAGATGAGAGAGAAGTAGAGAGCGCCAACCTTAGTCTTTTGCTTGGCTCCTTTCTTGTTTCCTCCCTCCTTTGATAGAGTTTCGCCACTCTTTTCTCACTTGTCTCGCTTCAAAGAACACCTGTAGAGTCAAAGCAACAAAATACCATCAAAGCATAAAGATCTATGATACCATAAACAATGTAGAATCAGATGTACATTAACCATACAAATGCATACACAAATACAAGATTCAGAAATAAGCAAGCATATGGAGGAAAACTTAAATAAATTTATTGATAGAAGTAGAAGAGAGGATTACAACCCAACTATCTGATCCAACACCATCCTCCCAGCATGAAAGCCCTCTTCACCTCATGAAAAGCTAGATCACCCAACAATATAATGTTTCATAGAGAAACCAACAACACTTCCTTACAAAATACAAAATTCCAGCCTGTGGATCTCTAGGATGAGGGATCCATATATAGATATTTGCAAGGGGGTGAGTCAAATTTTAGGATTTTCATTAGTGTCATTTCACTAATAGTTCTTGGTTCCACTTGGATATTTCATGATCTCTTACTCGTCCCTAGGCGAATTCAGAGAGGCAAGTGTCATATGAATAGTTTCTAGAAGATTCTTTGAGTTTCCACCTAGCAAATTGCCTCTACCATTTGTCTGCTATCGCTCATAGCACCCTACAGAAGGGATTTTTAGTATGTATCACACCCCTTGTGTGTAACAGGTGAGATGCATCACACCCTCAGCATGGAGCAGTCTATATGGTCTAGTTTTGACCAGTTCTGAGCAATTTTCCAGGGAGAACTTCTGGGAAATGATATAATTAGTTGACCTTGATCCTTTAGGTTATGAAACAACACTTTTAGGGGTTTAGAAACCCTTGGTTTATAGACATATGTGATTGCGGTTGCAGTTCCCAAATATGTCTATAACACACTGGTGTTATGAGTTGGAGACTGCTTATTTGACACTGACAAGATAATGCACTCGAGGAAGGTCATGGATGTCGGATTGTAGTAAGTTAGTTGATCAATGGTAACAATATTCCCTTCATGGGGGAAGCATGTCTTTTGGAAAACCACAGATCCGATGGATGACATGGCATATGTGTAGCTACGACCTAAGAGAATGTTATAATCCAAATGAGCATCAATAACCTCAATGTCAACATGAACAGTCTTTCCTGCAAGGCTCACTGAACAATTGTGGTACATGCTAAGGGGCTAGGAGGGGTGTTCATTGCAAGCACTCAAAAAGATAGTGGAGGGGGACAACTTAGGTGACTTAAGCTGTTTCTAAACAGCAGTAGAAATAAGACAAATGGATGCACGTTCATCAATAATGCATTGGGAGATGATGGCATTACTAACTTGGACTAGTATCTGGAAAGAAACAGATGAAGGCAATGTGGGATGTTCTGATGTATCAACTGGGAAGACAATCAAATGATCGTGAGAAGGATCAACTACACCCAAGGTGGTTAGTAGAGATTACTTTTGGGATGGAAACAAATGGAGGACTTCCAATGTCGACATGGTAGCACGTGATTGTGCCAAGTCGTCTACTTATTGTAGGTATTTGAAGCTTTATTAGAAGCCACATTACAACATAATGGTCCCTTCAAATCTTAGGAATGGCCTCAACTTTAGATTGAGGGATCTGTAAAGGACCATTTGGTGTCATAAGAGGTTTAGCAGATACATTTTTTTTGGACTCGGTAGTAGACGAAGTCAAGGGATTGTGATATTGATGAGATCGAGTTTGTAGGTTGATATTAGAGGGGTTAACCTCATCAGATTTCATCATAAGGATTTGGTAGTCATCAGGACCAAATGGTTGTGGTAGATAGGCTGCTTGACCTGGCTGAGATTGGGCAGCAACAAATCCTTGCTGAGGGAAAGGATTTGTCCACACTACCAATTCGGTTCGCGCAGGATGTTGAGGCGATTGTTGACCTATAGAAGCTGCTTGAGCTTCCAACATTTGGCTTATATGGGGTAAGAGAGGACACTCATATGTATAATGGCCATGTACACCACAACATGCACAAGGCTTCTTCGTAGGAAAAACCTTGTTCTTCTTGGGCTGGCCTCCCTATTGCTCATTGTTGGTGTTAGTTTGGCTCCCCTAGGGTTCCCTAGGCCAGTTACCTTGATTACCCTAGTTAGCCTAATTACCCTTCCTCTTATTATTTTTCTTCGAATTTGGGGGATTGTTAGCACTTTGTTGTGTAAACAATTGACACTAACGGGGAGGTGGCTATTGGGGCTGAGGATGCATGGGAGGTTGTGGCGCTAATGCTTGAGGGGCTAGAGCACTTAGCTATGCATAAGGAGGACCAACAATTTGGTAGACAATTTGGGGCACTTGAAATATGATACTAGTAGGAGGGACATAAGTATTGGAGGAACTAGTGCTTCCTTGTAGGTAGCCATAACTTTGCTGAGTATATGGTGAATAGTGTGAAAGGGATCCAATGATATCGTTGACAGTGTGGGATGCCCCCAGTGCATTGGCACTTTTAGGGCGAGGGAGGTCTGAAACGATGGTATAGACATAACTAGATTGTGCATAAATTAGATCATGTTTCAAAGCAGTTTGGATATATTTTTTAGTGGGGGATAAAAGGCTCCTAATAAACCAATATATATAGACATGGTCTTCGAAAGGTGGGGCATGACATGTGCTTCTCCTTCAATGCCACTCTTGAACATGGTCAGAAAGGAGAGTGGTAGAGGACTGAAGAAATGTGGTCAATAGCTCCGTACCAGTGTCGTACCAAAGAGGTAACTGAAAATATGAAAGGAATGATTTAGAAAGTGTCACGAAACTAGAATGAGATGTGAGGGCCGGTCTATATACCATTTTGTAGTGTCTCCAGTAAACATGCATTGGTAGAGACAAAGACGAATGGAGTCATCGGTTATGGAATTGGACAAACACCACATGTGGAAGGATTAGACATGGTTGGTATGATCCTCTCTAGCATTACCCTCAAACTTTGGGATGTCAGAGGGGAGCTTAGTTGGCATAGAGGGAAAACCAACATCATGGTGTATGGGGTCATTTATCAACTGGTTAAAATCTAGTAGACTTAACCCAACCATAAGTGGAGTATGGGGGCTGCTAGAATGGTTCCCGAGACTATTCTGCTTGATGTGACCACCGAGATAAAACCGGAGCCAACACCAGGTTGGGTTCCTACACCAGCTATGGGTCCAAACATGGTGATGGTATGCAGTGAAGGAGGCTCAGAATCAAATGAGGAATTAGAAGGACTAGGAGAGAGTCGGTGTGAGGAATCAGAGAGATATGAACTCTAACCTGATGGGGAGGGTTAATACACCCAAGAAAAAACTTAGGGTGAAGGCCTAATAGTCTCTGTGACACACGCCTTGGCAGCGCAATGATGATAGGACACATGAAACATGGAAATGGTGAAGGGAGATCAGCAATATATCTTTGTCTTGATGCCAGGAGATAAATTTATTATGTTAAGTCTTGGCTTGGTGGTGTAAACCAAGCACCCTTCGCTTAAGGTTTGCTTGTGTGTGTAATTGTATTAATTGTTTAAGCCCAGATCGTGTTTGTAAAAAGGAAAAATCTTTTTGAATATAAAGTAAACTAAATAACAAAAAATGAAGCGAAAAACAATTAGCTAAACCCCACCCAAACGGGGTTTGAAAAGACTATACTTCTTGGTGGCTAAACTGATGGGAAATACACTGAAATGGTAAAGAGATCTAAAAGTCAGTGTCACTGGGATCAAGTGACACTAAACTATTGGGAAGTGGTGCAGCAACAACAAGAAAAATAAAGGGGAAGATCACTGCAAAAAGATAGTGAGATGGCTGAAATACCTAGGGAAAATGATGGGACTGTAAGGAAAATGACCAAACAAGTTTAAATGTGAAACTATGGATTGTAGTAACGTACCTTAACATATCTAAAACAAAAGGGTACAGGTCTAGAAAATATGGCTGAAAGTGTTACAAAAACATAGACTACTCACTGAGCTAAACTCCTCCTGGAAAGGTGGAAGTGTAGTAGAACCCCTAGGGGAGGCTAAATTCGACTTCGAAAAGTGAATTAGAGTCGATTAAGGCCTAAGTAGGATGGTACAAAGGTTAGAAAACCTAGCAAACACCTCTCTGCAAAACCTAGAAACAGATCTGAGAAAAACCCTAAAACCCTGAAATCATAGGTACTAACCTGTTTCTCTGTAGGGATCGCACCTTTTGGGCTATTTAGTGCATTCTAGCCTCCAGATCACACTTTTTGCGCCAAAAAGTGCGATTTATACTCCATGGATCCCAGTCAGCAAATATTGGAAAAAGGTGTCACCTTTGTTGCCGCTGGTTCCTTTGACTTGCGGAAACGACCAAAAATCTTGCAAAAGTTAGAAATTTATTAGATCTAGGGTTAAAAAATAGGAAACATTAATAGAATTGAAGAAATAACAAACCCTAAGATGAAAACTAAAGGTCACCCACGTTTCTATATCTGAAGTATAAAATCTAGCGGAGTCACCAATTTTGTATTAGAAACCCAATTTATAATCATAATTATTTCCCAGCGGAGTTGCCGATTTTTTTGTAGTGTTTTCTTCTCAATGGTGTATGAAAAGAACCCACTTAAGATTGTGGATGAAAAACAATCTCAACAATATAAATGGCTACTAAACATTGTAGATTTGCATCCACCAATAGAAGCAAAAACTGCCAAAGTTCAGATCTATGTCACAATCATAGTTAAACAACAAAAATAAAGAGTATAAATCCAATCATCCAATTGAAACAAGATATGTAAAGAACCATTTTATTATAACACATATGAAGGGAAAAAATAGATGTTACGAGTCCCCCTCTATGGGATGGGTTCTTTGCTATCCTCAAACGTCTTCAGCTTGTGTAGAGTCTCTCTCCTCTATAATGTATAAACCCAAAACAAATATGGTGTGCGACAATGAAAATAAGCAAAGTTACAATAGTGAGTGCAACAATGAAAATAATCAAAAGTGAATAAAGAATGGAAAACCCTTCTATATATAACAAAATATTGAGTTATCCTTGAATTATGAGCAATAATAAAATATTATTGATCTTATTCTTGGAATAACGACTTGGAATATTTTATTATATTTGGTTAGGAAGGAAAAATATTTAAACTTTTATTTAGAAATAATAAATAAATAAATGATTTATTTATCATCTCAAGGAATTAGTTAAGGAATAATAAACAAACAAGGATTTATTTAATTATTCCTAAGGGATTTAGCCAAATTTAACAAAGAGTAATAATTAATTAGTGTTTAGTTACATATTCTTAGAGAAAAATAATGATTTATATGTTTACTTTTCATGATGTTCGCTTATAGGGGCCAAACCCAGGTTTAGAAGTGATTTAGCCAAAGAAATCCTTGTACTACTGTCCCTTTCGGCAACAATCCACGGAGCGCGGACTGAGGTCTCACCTAAAGTAGTATGGAAGGGTGCTAGAACCAGGTTTCCGCACCCTAGAGATGCCTGATGATTTTCGGTGGTATGTGGTTTAACTCTGTGTGCACGTAGCTACGTGGGTCTATCCGTGCCTCGCAGCCTATGATGTTGCCTTTGTACAACCCTGCTTGAGGTGTGATCCATGTTATTACCCAATTCCTTATATTAGCCCATTATTAGTTGTTCACTTAGCTTATCTATGTATGTATAGTGATATTTAATAGTTTTTTCAGCATTTGTATAAGTGTGCGCGATAAAGAAAACAATATATTTAGATAGGAAACATCATAAGAATAGATACAAAATATTTGGAATCAAACTTCTCTTTATTAGTATTCTTTTGTGATTATAGACTCGATTTCACCTTGCGCACTCAGCTGTAGGGGTCCATGCACTCAGCTGTGGACTCTATTAGGCCTTTGTATAGTCAGCTGCAGAGCCTTTTCTTACTACTATGACCCAAAGCACTTAGACTATTTCCTCGCTATCTTCTAGACTTGATCCCTTAGCTACTTGTTTCTTCACTACTTTACAATTTAGAGCCTTACTGTATTTATACACTCCCATGGTCCGTGGACCATGGGTAGGCCGACACTACCTTACAAAACATAGGGTGGACAACCTTATGACTCAACAAACATTACGTTCTCTATGCCTGCAATTTGCAGAGTCTTACAACATTATTTGACCAGAACTTGGGCTTTGAGCCCCAAAACATGTTGTGGGGGGGTTCCATGCCCAACTGGCCCCCAACATAAACATCGTGACTCATCCTCAAGTCACTCTGTCGGTGCAGGGATCTTGGCATAGAGTCCCTCTAGTTGGTCTCGAACGGCCTCAATGTCGCAATGCACTAAGCTATTGACTGTTGAGCCTACTACATTCATGCTTCCGAGCCTTTCATAACTAAACTATGCCTATACAGCCGTACCGCTCTGTCTTTATAGTCCCGTGCCCTTGTTTGGCTCCGTGGAGTGCAAAGAATGTACTGTTGTCAGCTAGTCAGATAGGCAACCCTCTGGTGTAAGGCTTCAAGTAGCTATCGTTTACTTTGCCTGGGAAGAGTTCTCCATTTAATTTGACAAGCTAGACTGCGCCTCCATCTGTGACTTCCTTAACCACATATGGTGACTTCCTAGCCAATGAATTTTGAATTTGCCTGGAAATTTTTCAAACTTACTGTCATATAATAATACTAAGTCATTGACTTTGAATGTGTGCAACTTAATATGGCGATCATGCAAGGCTTTTTCACATTGTTTTTGAACTTGCTGATGAAAACTCACCAAGAATTGTTCTTCCTCTAGTTCTTCTAGTTGCACGAGTCTCTCCTCCAAAGCTCCGCAATCCATCATTACTGTGAGTACTTCTATTTGTAGGCTAGTTACAATATATTACATTAGCATTATAGCTTCCATGCCATAGACTATCCGGAATGGTGTTTTCCCAATCAGTTTTTTGCATGTTGTTCTATAAGCCCATAGTGTTACCGGGAATAGTGTCCACTTGGAGCTGCTATTCCCACTAAGACTAGTAGCTATCTTAGAAACAAACAAGTAAATACTACTTTCGCTTCCCTTTATGAAAATAGATAAGAGTGGAACAAAGGACACCAACCTTAGTCTTGCACTTGGTTCCTTAATTGATTCCTCTCCTTCCTGATAGATCTTTGTCGCTTCTTCATCGTCTGCCCAGCTTCAAAGCGCACCTGTGGAATCAAAGCAGCATACTACTATCGAAGAACAGAGATCTATATTCATAAATAACACCAGACCAGATATGTGTTAACCATACAAATGCATATATAATCAAACATACAAGAATATAGAGGAAAACTTGAATAGCTTTATTAATATCAAGAATAGTCAGAGGATTACAACCAATTGTTCTGACCCAGCATCATCCTCCAACAAGAAATCCCTTCTTCACCTCAAGTAAAGCTTAGATCACCCAACACTATGAAGTTACACCAGAAACCAACAACACTTCTCTACAAGATACAAGATTCCAGCCTCTGGATCTCTGTGATGAGGGATCCATATATAGATGATTGTAGGGGGGTGAGTCATCTTTTGGGGTCTTGATTAGTTTCCTCTCTCTGATAGTTCTTGATTCCACTTGGAGACTGATGATCGCTTACTCATCCCTGGTCGAAAACAGAGAGGCAAGTGTCAGAGGGGAAGCTTTTGGAAGATTCCATGATCTTCCACCTCACAAACTGTCTCTGCCATTTGTCCATTCTCACCCATTGCACCCTACAGAGAGGCCATTTAGTATGCATCGCACCCTTTACACTGGGAAGGTGATATGCATCGCACCCTCTACACTGGGTATTCAGTATGGTCCAGTTTTGACCATTTCTGAGCAGGTTTTAGTGGAGAACTTCTGGGAGATGATGTAATCAACTGACCTTGTTCCTTTAGGTAGTGAAGCAACACTTTTAGGGACTTAGGAACCCTCATCTTATGGACATTTATGATTGGGGTTATAGTGTCCAAAAATGTCTATAACACATAGCACTACCAGTATGACCACGTCCCAATTGTTTCACTGCATGTTGCACACTTTGGTTAGCGTGACTTCCAGTATCTTGTTGAATGCCTCTACTTTCCCATTCGCTTATGGATGATGCAGCATACTCTTCTGATGATATACCTGGAATTCTTCCGTGAGCACGCTTATGGTTTCTTTCAAAAAATGTGTTCCACAGCCACTCATTAAAATATTTGGACATCCAAATCGACTCAACATGTTGTCAAACAAGAACTTCGCAGTCGTGGTGGCCATGTAGTCTTTGACCCACTGCGCCTCCACCCATCGTGTTAATTATTTCATTGTGGTGATGACGTAGCATGTGCCCATCTTTCCTTATGGTTTGATGGGTCCCACAAAGTCAATTTCCCATTTCTCGAACAGTTGTTGCGTCATTTGTGGATTAAATGGCATATCATCCCTTCGCGATGGTTTCCCCAAAATTTGACATATATTACAAGCCTTACTGTATGCTTTTGAATCCTGATGCAAATTTGGCCACCACATTCCTACGCGGAGAATTTTTTGTGTAGTCGCCCATTCTACATAGTGTCCTCCTGTGACACCCCCATGTGCCTCTACGAGGATCTGACTGTGTTTGAATTCAGGAACGTATCTTCACAATATCTCATCATTACCCATTTATATAGGTGCCCCGCGATGACAAAAAAATCTGATGCACACACCACCAATTCCTTCTTTTGTTGGACCGAGTATTCCTTCACCACGGTACCTGTAGTTAGAAAGTGTATTATATCCTCGAAGTGGTCATCCGTGACTGGCATAGCAAACAACTGAGCATCATGTAGTCCTTCATCCAAATTAGTAGGTTCCTCACCTGTTTCAATGTGTGACAAGTGATTCGGCCTTGCATTCAGGTGTCCGGGCTTTACCACAACTTTGAAATCATATTATTCAAACAATAAAAGCCATTTGTAGATACCCCCTCCCCCCCAACAAAGGCTTATTGACTAGGTATTTTAGTGCAGAATGGTCGGTATAGATCTTGAAATGTCCAGTTAGTAAATAGTGGCGGTATTTTTGGAGCATATACACCATTGCCAACCCCTTGCGCTCAGTGGTGGAATAGTTATTCTCGTATTTAGACAATCTTCGACCAACAAACACGATAGGGTGATCCATGCCCTCGTGCCCTCCTATGTGAGTACTTCTCCCAGCACGATACACGAGACATCAACATGGACGTCAAAACTTTACATCACATTTTGGGAAAACCAAGATTGGAGTAGAGGCTAATTTTCCCTTTAGGAGATCCAAACTTTTCATGCAATCGTCATTCCAACAAAATGTAACATCCTTTTTTAATAGCTTCTCCATTAGCACTGTTATTTGGGCATAGATTTTGATGAACTTCTATAATACCCGGTATGTCCCAAGGTAGCGCGCAATTGTTTAATGCTTTGCGGTGCTTTCAAATTTAGAATAATGACAATATTCACTGGGTCCACCATTAGCCCTTGTTTGCAGACCACATTCCCCAACAGGTTCCCAAAGGGAACGAAAAATGTCCATTTCTTCAGGTTCAGTGTGATTTGGTGTCCTCGGCAAGTATCCAACATCAAGCGTAAGCTTGCTATGTGGTGCTTAACCAACCTAAAGACATCAAATCATCTAGATAGACCTCCAAGAACTTGTGGATGTATTCTTTGAATGCACCAACAATGATGCATAAAAAAAAGGCTGGCGCGTTCTTCAATCCAAATGGCATGATGGTGTATTGAAAGCATCCCCATTCTATTATGAAGGTTGTTTTATTCCTATCTTCTGGCGTGATATTGATGTGGTGATATCCCGAGAACCCATTTGTGAATGAGTAAGCGTCTTGTCCGCCAAAATTTTCTAATACCTCATCTATGAACAATGTCGGGAATCGATCATGCACAGAGGTGTCATTCAACTTCTTGAGGTCCACGCATATTCTTATTTTTCCCTTCTACTTTTTATCCTGTACTACCATAGGACTCACCCAGTCGGATTCTTCCACTGGCTCAATAATTCTAGTTGTGAGCATTTTGTGTAGTTCTACAGGGACCTTTTCTTTGTACTTTGGATTCAGGAAGTAAGACCTCTTCTTGACCGGCTTTGCGTCAGGTTTTAGGGTGATATTCATGATTCCTAAGTCGCCATTGATCCCTTTGAAATCCATAATTTTGGTCAGGAATAAGCCTTGGTATTCGCGAAGTAGCTCTGTGACCTTATCCACCGTGGCATCATCCTAATAATCTCCAAGAGTGGCATACTTTGGTTCTGCCTCTGTCCCATTGCTTACTTGTTTTGTTTTTAGTGGCGCAGTGATGTCAGGATATTCAATAAAGGGTCCTCAAACCTCACGACATCTTTCTATTTCTTGAATGTTAATATTCCATGGCTCTTCGTCATCCTCTTTGATGTTTACATTGTAACATTCCAGTGCATAGCTCAGTTGTGTCGCCCATTTCAGTTGCAGTACTTCCGTTGGCTCCTAAGATACTTTAAAAATAGCTTATTTTATTGCTTCTAACACATCATCAACAATATCCCACAACTGATCTTCAAATGTGAAGGTTAACAAAAATCCATCGCACAAGACATCCCATTCGCTCGTACCATGGTGGAGCTCTATCTTAGTATACCGGTTAATGGGTATCACATCCAGGGTATGATAGAACCAATGTAAACATTTAGGCTATGGCTCTTCCCCTTAGGCCTTGGTCCATTTTGTGAGGTGTGCATGGGGATCATCGCAGCCATCATATTTGTCTACTAGTCATACCTGTGGTTTCCCAAACTACAAGCACATCATCCTTCTACAGTCGCATCAATCCTTGCAACGATGCTGGTGCATACCCCACCATTTTGATGGCGTAGCATGCAACACCCATTTCAGAGTATCGAATCGGTGTTGTTCTAGTACTTTGCTTTCAAAGTTGTTCAAGAATTCCTCTACTGATGCTAATCAATCATATATGGGTAGATCCCTTGCTTCTATTACTACATAACATAATGATCTTATCATCATATTGCAATTTAGTGTTGTCCCCTCGTGTAACCAGTTCTTCCATCATTCTACTTCCTCTTCTGAATCTGAAGTGTAGGAGCTATCGCGCTCCCATGAAATCCTCCCATTGGCTGTCGGATTCACCCAATCCTATTCTCATGTGGTTATCTTGTAGATACAATCAATATCATGATCACTATCATCATCATGCACTAGTTCTGTATATCATGCTCCTTCAGCAGGATCTAGCGGTACTAATACACGGAGTGAATTTTTCTCAAAAATCATTTTGCGCTTCTTCAGGTTTATGATTATGTTCATATCAGTGGCCCAATCTATGCCCAATATCATGGGATATGGATTGCTATCGTCGAAAATTTCTATCACTTCGAAATCTGCTAAAGCGCTCACGCATTCAATATCGACCGTTACTCCTTGTATTCTCCCCATGGGTAAGATCTTTTGTTGGTTCGCCATTCCTAATTGAATAGGAGACCATTGAAACACGGGCCTCCCCATGCACTCCCATGTTTGTTTTAGCAGTACACTCGCATATGATCCTAGATCTAGAATTACTTGACCCATTTCATATTCTTTGATTTGCACAGTCAACCTCATTTCTCTTCCTGTGCATAGTGCATGCTTTCGAAGTTTCATGGACCATGCGTAGTTCTCCTGACCCTGTGCACCTAGTAATAAGTTTTTACAATCCTTTCATAGCCCTGTTGTCGCACAGCAGCTTCATACATGTCTCTAGGAAGGTAGTGAGCATTGAAGGATCCATCTCTGGGTCTATTTGATCCTTACTACCTGAAGTGAAGGGCTCTGTGAAGCTCTTCTTAGCTTCCATAAATGTCTCCTTCATGTGTTCCAAATCGAATTCAGGTTCCTTTGCAGGAGCCTTGCGAACCCACACAGTTTCTTCAAGTTGTTTACCTTTGTCATCTCCTATTGTGATACTGCTCTGAAGTATAATGTTTACATTCAGGTCCTCTTCGCGTGGCTCAGACCTCATCATTTGTAGATTCTGAGTTAGAGGAGGCTGGAGTACCCCCTTTTCATGTAGCCTCGATATCAATGTAGGGCACTCTTCTGCCTCATGATCAAACTAAGTACAATCCAAACATGATGTTCTTTTCAGATGCATACAATTGTGGGCATAATGCCTTGGCCCTCCTCAATTGTAACAAATTAGTTGTCTGTGACCCCTTCCCAGTCCCATTCCACCTCGACCCCGTTCGCGCCCATGAAATCCAGCACGCGCTAGTTCTTTATTTTGATCAAGGGCTCGTGTTTCTATCCACACCCTACACATAGGGATTTGGTCCATCATTAGCTCATAGCTTCTGCATGTACACTCATCATGACCTACCGACCTACAGAAATTACAAAACAATTGTTGGGACATCTACATATACTTTTGCAGTAGATGACAATTGGGAGTAGCATTTTTTCCCCTTATCTGATAGATTGCACACCATAATGTAGGCACCACGCTTGGCCCTACTCGTGCCTCTTGTCTCAATGGCATCGGCCCCCTTGCCACAAAATAGTTTGCGAAGACAGGACAATGATCCTTAACATGTGCCTATCCCTCGCATTTGATGCACCATACTTCTTCACGCATCTATGTGTGATTCATCTTGTCCTATTTTAATCTCTGCATTTCTAGGCATAATTTTTTCAGTTGCACGTGGATTTGTTGAACTCCTAGACTAGGATCTTGTATAGGGATCTCATGCAGTCTCATTGCAATCTCCAATGCTTCGGCCTGGGTGGATAACTTCTGCTACGAGAGCGTCGTCCTTAGGTGTGGCGTTAGGGAGGCTACAAACCATGTGTGGTGTTGTGCATCTGTCAAGGTCATATTGGTTTCGTGGATCATTCCCTTCAGCCTTTGATCCAATTCCTAAGGAGTCTCGCCTGAAAGCATCGTGATCTCATTAAACCCAATAATCAACTGCATCTCTAATTTTGGCCTACTAAACTCCCTGTTTAGCACGGCTTGGATTTCTACGAACCCTACATTTGGATTGTCATTACAGTGTTTAATGTACCATGTCAAAGCGCGGTCCTGCAATGTGCTCACTAGTGTTTCCTTCTTTATGTTGTCATCTGTGATTCCGTGTGCTTCCCATACTGCTTTTACCACAAGCCAAAATTGATCTGGGTCTTCATTCCCTACTCCTTTGAATATCAGTAATTTTATTGCACTCACCTTATTGAAGTGGATGGGTGGTGGAGAAGGTGTCAACGGAGATGGAGTTGATGATGGTGAAACCGCTGGCAGTGTAGGTCGGGATGGAATGTGCAGAATCCGTTGCCTTATTACACTGATCACACTTCTCGGAGAAACTTTTGCAAGCTCCCCCTCACTCTCTCATGAGGGTGAAATCAAAGGACTAGTTTCTAATTCTTCACTACCTTCATTTCTGTAAATGTTCCCACTTTGCGTAGTCCTAAACATTAATTTAATCGCATAACCTGCTTTTCACACAATAACATCATAATCCAAGTGTTCAACAATTTAATATACTTACCTTATGGTCCTTTGGGGAAACGCCATTCCGCCTTACTGTAGCTAACCAATGTGTCTACCATAAACTCGGTGATGAACCCTCCTATTAGAGTTGGTCTTGTCAGTCCTCCGTCAGAGATCAAAACTATTTCTGCATTTCATTTTTAGGAGTCTCACTCCATTCACTCAGCTACATTCCGCTAGGGGCATGCCATAATCTGATGGAAAAGGTATTGTCACTCATTTCTCCTCATGTCTGGCACTTGCTGGCTTAGGTCTTTTCATAAATGTTTATTAAAGTTCGTGACAGTCAATGTTTGATCTTTTAATGGACAAGAGTCATTTTCAGTCATTAGGTCTAGGGATTAGTCAATTTGGTCTTCAACCATGTCCAATAAAGCCATGCACGCCATAGGGAGGCCCTTACAAAGTTGTGATTTAAAGCTCTTCATCATCATGTTGACAGATTACGACTGTTCTTCAACACTTTGTTTTGAAGAAAAGTCAAACAATGTGTCATTTGTGATAATTTTCAAAAATGTTTCCTGTTGATCTCTTCAGGCGCAGTAATGGTTTCCTCGGTCAAATGCCATGTCATGCAACCCCTACAAAAAGTGCCAAAAATTTCATCATTTTAGCTAAAAATTCAAAGGAAAAAATGAAATACAGAGTTGAATTAAATCAAGAAAAAGTGCCAAAATAAAACATTATCAAAGTGGGTTTTGAAGAAACAAAAATTAAAACCATGACTTCGAATGCCTTTATATAGAATTTCCACAAGGAACAATGTCATTTTCCACACCAAGGATAGAGAGAAAGCATTTCAAAGTGATTGTGAGATCAAGCGCGTGTTTTGAGTGAGGTTGGAGGTGTTTTCACAGGTGCGGCGCATAGGCAGAGGGGCGCGGAGCATAGAGGGACCGTAGTGCACAGAGGGAGCGCGGCACACAGTGTTAAATTAACATGGGCGTGGTGCACACAAAGGGCACAGCGAACTGGGTATGCTGCATGGTGCACACCCATAAAGGTCTGATTCGTCTCCAAATTTATAGCAAATCGCCTTGAAACCCTTCAAATTTCTAGGTAGGGTCGACATCTCGGTTGCTCATCAAATTTTGTGAATATGATGATGGTTTATGGCCATTTATAGTTGCAATAAAAACTCCTAAACCCTACCACTTGAAATCATCAAAACCATTGTTGTTAGGGTTGCAAATTCATTGTGTGGATGCCAAGGTTCCTCCTCCCTTTCACCTTTCCCTTATTGCCATCATTCCCTTCCCCCCCATCCCATTTTTCCCTATTTTTTTCCCTACCCTAAAACGTTACTAAAATCCTATTCCCTATCCCCTTCACTCATTTGTCAAATGTAAAACCCCAAAATACTACCTTATAAAATACCCAAACCCTCCTACATGTCCCTAAACAAAATTTCCCCCCATAACCCTTATTCACATCATATTATTCCCCTTCCTAACATTCCCTTTTGCATTGTTCGCCTTGGTGGCAGAATTCATAACAACACATAGTTTCATACATCATCAAAGGGCAGTCCAAGCACAGTCCATATACAACAGTCATGGTATCTGAGCATTCATCAGAGTATGAAATGGAAATCCAAAGTGATTCATCCTTGGAGGAACAGGCTCCCCGGAGACATCATAGAAGTGGAAAACATGTTAGGGATGAACCAACCACCCTTACAGAATTGTAGGCCTGCCCTCTTGCTATGTCATGTTTCCAGCATCTGTCATGTTTTGATTTTTGTCAAAAGGTGGCTAGTGTTCGAGTTCATCATGAGTTGGCCCATCTTTTTGTGCTTCATTTACATGGAGACCACTCTATCTTAGCCGGTGTCACCTTCACACTGACACCTGAAACTATCTCATTAGCAACCGACATACCGAACGTTGGAGAACCATGGCACAAGAAATAGAAGGTTGATTGGCAGCATTATGAGCCATACATTAAGGCCAGTTTCTTGAGGCAGCTCAAAAGAGTCTTTCCATTCCGATATTTGAAAGATGAATATGCTCCACTAATGAATTTAATCATGAAATATTTCAGTTGCGAGGGGAGGTTCTCTCGTTTATATGCCTATCACATCAGGTTGCTCATGCACTTTACCAGGGTACAGATGATGAACATCCCATATTTTATTTGCATGAACATAGAGAGGATGAACACCTTCATGCAACACAAGACCCCTCGGCAGCAACTTAACAATGTCTATCCTTTTTCTCTTATTAAGATTTTGGTGGTTCATCAGCTGGGATTACATGGCATTACCTGGCATGATTTCATCTCCCGTGACCTATTCAGCACTTCACAGGTATTATCAGAGGTTGAACATGAGATAGGTGGTCCTTCTCATCAGTATGAACAACATGAGACTGCTACTATGCTAGTATTCATCACATATCATAGAGGCAGTAGACAGTTGTTTGCAGCAGTAAAGCGAGTGTTATCTCCACCCGGGGTGGAAGGGGCCTCGCTTCTGACATTGGCAACATAGGTATGGGATAGAGGCAAGAGGCCCATGCATGACGAGGGGCCATCAGGTGAACGAGAGGTCGACTTCATCCTCATTCATGATGATGATACAGATGTGGAGAGTTCCAAACTTAGGAGGACCATCAAGGAGCAGCAAACAGAGATCCAAGCGTTATCTCTCAATTTGGAGAGGGCTAAGTGGATTATCAGGTATTTGGAGTAGAGGAACAAACAGCTTGAAGACCAGCATGAGATCATGGAGTTGCAAAACATTCGCGAGAATCACCAATCTGCCCAACATAGGAGGATTGAGCTCACTCCATTAGAGCAAGAGATTAACAATGACCAAGAGTCTTGGCTCGAGCGGATCAACATCCACCTTGAGAGACTGCTAGAGAAGGCCGACAAGGACAAAATATTATTGAGGTAGATGGTTTATCACTACAGGGCACAGAACATGAGTTCAAAGGCTCGGATAAGGAATTTGAAGGCGAAATTGAGGAGAGAGAAAAAAAAGACAAAAGATGCAAAAAGAGAAAGATCGGCTCCAAATCTTGGTTGAAGCCTCTGTGGCCCAGCATATCACTTCATAGAGAATCTCCAACCCATATTTCAAAAAAATTGGGTCAATTTTGGTCATTAGACAATTTTTTGTGCACAAAACAGGGTTTTTCTCCCTGTGCGTTGCGCCACTGGCGCGACGCTTATGATAGGGAGCTCCAAATCATGAAAGGTTTACATTTTTGGATTCAACATGAAAAATCATGACTGTTGGTGCATGGCCAAGAAGTTTGGGCAAGTTTTGAGTCCCCAGGAGGTCAAAAACACTCAAAAATTGACCTCTCTGCCCCTATTTTGACACACAGGAAGCAGTCTTGGGAGATTGAATTTTTGGAGGGGTAAATGAGCACCCAATTTAGAAATTCTACTAGGGTTGGAAGGTAGATAGGTAGGGATTTCTAACAATCACACTTGAGAACAATTGGGAATTCAGTAGGTACCTCAAAATCGCCTCCAAATTAGAGCGACACATATAGTTTTGGGCGCGACGCACAGAGACCCAAAAGCCAAAATCACTTCCGCTCCGCGACATTTCAATTGGCAATTTTATCCAAGTGGGCTCGCTCATTTACACTATATTTTTCTCGGCACCTAAGGCAAAGTTTAAAAAGTATTTTCACTAAAGGTTGGCTTCTATCCAAGTGGCAAAGGAAGGTGAGCAGTCACCCAAATAGTTTGTCATTTTTGTAATGCTGCACCTGTCACTAATGGTTGGCTTTCCATTTCCAGTTTGTAATGATTTGAAAAACTCCCCAATTTTTGGTCATTCCATTTCCCAATGGCAAAGTCTATTTATTGTATGTAAAACCATTTACAAAGGGATGGTTGTAATTTCTGGGAGACTGTGGGAGAGAAACTCAGCTACTCATTGTATATTTGACAGAGAATTAATGAAAGGCAGTGACTCTGGTTCATGAGATTCATATGGTGTGAGTGTAGCAAATGTATTCTCTTTATGTTTCATATGTATTTCGTTCTGTTTCACAGTTCATTCACATTCATTTCTAGTGAAATTTTCTAAGATAAGGTAGAATTCATGTCCATTGCTCTACCTATGGGAAAGTTTCATGTTCTGTGTTCTTCTTCTATTGAAAAGGATTCATGTATTTATGCCCTTTTCACCCTCCTAAACAATCTTTCCATTTCGCATTATTTCAAATTTAATTGCTAGACTTTCCGCCTGTCTTACGTCACGAAGTAATCTATGCCTTTGTGTTAAATTATCTGCTCATTGTTGTTCGTTGGTCCCATACATCCCAGAAACTCAGTCATTTATCAAAAATTGCCTCCTGTTTCCATATTTATTTACCTAGCCTAGAATCAATATTCATTGTAAGTCATCTTAGACCATATTGTTTATTTATTCATTGAGCATGACACAGAGAGAGCCCTCTCCTGTTCTAGTAGGGCTAGCTACCAGACTGAGCGTGGTTTGTCGTTATCCTAAATTTTTCCTTCCTTCAACCTAAGGCATATTTAGGTGCTAACATAGTGGCAACTCCGCTAGGGAACAAATTACACCCCTTACTTCTTGATAATTCTAAGCTTCCGGATGATAAGTTTAGGATTTGATAGGCTGATTGAGTTGGTCGTGTCCTTTTGATTTTTCTTAATAGCACGTTGGCTTCTAGAAGATATACCAGAGCTAATATAGATCCAAATCCTCCGCATATCTATGAAAATCCCAATTTGATTCCAAGACTTCACCTTCAAGAGAGCTCTATATCTCCCGTGTTCAAATCCCATTCATGTCTTGACATTTTTGAGTATCTTGAAGAGCTAGATTTTCATTGTTCGAGACCAAATCCAAAAGGGCGGTTGACTCTACTATCCCCAATCCATAGTTTCTTGTAGACTTGGAAACTAAAAGGCTAACCGGTCAATTGATAATTACATTGTGGCACAGCTTCAAATTCCAATTGTTAACCCCCTAGAAACTGCGCCACACTCCTCCAACACCTCCAAGGCCAAACCTACCAAGAGAGATGGATGCTCATTTTGCACCTCTTCTCCTGCCTCAAGTTTTAGATGACATGCCCACAGATTATCAAAGCAAAATCTCGTTGTTTGATGGCGCTCCTAACAACATTACCGCTCAGCAACATGTGGACAGAATGGCAGATTTCTGTGACCTTCATGAGATCGATGCAGAGATTGTGGCAATGAGACTCTTTGTATAGACATTTGCAGGTGAAGTGATGGCTGCATGTATCGCTACCTTGGCCGACCTACAAAGACAATTTTTAGGCCACTGGGAACTGAAAAAGAATCCTCTCCAAATTCTGGTTGAATATGAGCAAATCAAACGAAGCGCTGGTGAGTCGGTCCAAGACTATTGCATTAGATTCAATTCTATTTATAATGAATTCGCTATCATCTAAGGCCACTTGTGGGGCTAGCCATGGTGAAGTTTCCAGATGGTTTTAATGTTGACATGGCTTATCAATTAAGAGAGAGAGAACCAGCCACAATGGAAGACATGCAGAAGATCGCGGTCAGCGTTGAATCAAATTTGCTGACCAAGAGGGCTAGAGATAAGGTAGAAAATAAGGTCATCGTAAAATAAGAATATTCCTTGGTAGATCAATTACTCCGAAAGGTAGAGCAGATGCTTGAAAGGGTGAAACTTGACAAACCTGAGCTACAAGTTAGAAATCCTAAATTCCATGGCCAGCAACATCCACAATATAGAATAAGGCAGAGAGATCAGCGAGCCCAAGAGTAGACAACACAGCAGCCAGTACAGCCACCTTTGTAGCAAAATTTTGTGCATGGGCCGGAGTCAGATGAGGATAGGAATATAATAGGTGAGGAAAACCACTTCTTTACTCTGGATGAATTTCCTATTTATATTACCGAGGATGAGGAGTATGTAGAAAGTCCGGCTGTACACAAAGATGAAAATTTCATTCTAGCCAATGACACCATTTTGGAGGAAGAATCATATGAGTACCAAAGAGGCTATATGAATGCTCTGTCCACCCAGCAACAACGATATTCACTTAGAAATAGAGATGTGCCAGTTAAACCAACTCAGAAGAGGAAGGAAGTTGAGACATCAAAGAATGATTCATCAATTGCACAAAGGAAAGGAAAGGAGGTGGTTGATCCGAATAGCAGCAAATCACCATCAGTAGAAAAATCAAATTAGCCAATTGCATCGAAAGAAAAGGAAAGGAAAGAAATCCCAGTAAAAGAGGTAGAAAAGATTCCCGCTTTTAATTTAGAGAATGAAATTTCTAAATTGAAGGTATCCATTCCCTTGACTGAAATAATGAGGAACAACAGTTATAGAAGTCAAGTGTCTAAAATTTTGAATTTTGACCCAATGTCTGACATGGTGAATGTCGAAGATGATCAACCTGAAATGATTTTTAGGCCAGCAGCGAATGGTGAGTCTCCTGATAATGATGTGCCACTTTTTTATATCAGTTTAAAATTGCATGATTTTGTGTTACATAATGCCATGTTCGATTCCAGAGCTTCTCACAATCTCATGCCCAAGGCTATCATGGATAAGCTGGGTCTAGACATCACCCGGCAATACCATGATCTCTATTTGTTTGATTCCAACAGAGTAAGATGTATCGAGCTCATTAAAGACTTGGTTGTGAGTCTGGATCAAATCCCAATGAAGAATGTTTTGATGGATATTTTCATAGCAGATATTCCTCCCAGGTTTGGTATGCTTCTTTCTAGGTCTTGGCTAGGAAAATTGAAAGGGACACTACAACTAGATTTATCCTATGCAACGATTCTGGTGTTTGGCCAAATGAGGAAACTGTATCGGGAACAAAAAATGAAATACATGATTACAAGCAAGGAGAAACCAATAAATCATTTGATTAATTATGTACATACAGATTTAGAGTCTTTCATTTTGTATTCTGATAGTTTCAATGATATCAATAGTCAATTAGTAGAAGCAGATGATATTCCAGAAATAACAGAAAATTTCGGAGGAGTTTTAAAGAAAGAAGGACAAGAACAACAGAACACCGCTGAGTGATCAGCTGAAAGTAATGGACAGCAAGTGGACAAAGCACAACAAACAGATTTTCAACACTTACAGGAAGAGGAAGAAGGTTTGTGGACCATGGATTTCGATGGAGCAGTGGGAAATGATGGCACTGGAATTGGGATTTGGGTACACAGTCCTTTCTCTGCCCTGAATAAAGTGCTTAGTAACATGTGGGTATGCTCTTACAAGTTAGCTTTGGATTGTTCAAGCAATGAAGCTGAGTATGAAGCTCTGATTGCTGGCCTAAAAATTCTAAGAAAGATGAATGCTAAGAGGATTGGAGTATATGGCGACTCCGAATTGGTGATTAAGCATGTTAGAGGCGAATATCAAGAAAAGCATCCTTGGATGCGGGCTTACCATAATGCAGTTCTAGACATCCTAAAATTATTTTCAGAATATACCTTGACATGTGTGCCTTGTATACAAAATAACATTGCTTATGCTCTTGCTAAGGCAGCAAGTAGTTTGAAGATCCCAATGAACTCCAGTAATAAATTCGAAATCCATGTCAAGCATCATCTGATCGTCCCGGACAATCAGAGATATTGGCAAGTTTTCCAAGATGATGAGGAGATTGATGATTTTCTACAAAACAAAGGTAAGTTCAAAGAAACCTCAATTGATGTAGAAAATGATGCCGGTAAAGATAATGGTACAGATGAGGTGCAAATCAATCAAATGGATGTGTTGCAGCTAAAGAATAACATTATTCCTAAAGGCTTGATACCTTTAGAAGAACTCTTTGATCAAGATGATGTAGCCCGCAAACCAGCATTGCAGCCAACAGAGAAGGGTGTGGAAGAAGTCAATGTCAGAACAGCTGCTAATCCTAAAATGGTAAAATTGTCTAAAGCATTGCCACAAAGGATTAAAGAAAAATATATCAGTTTGTTGTCTTCATTTGCCGATGTGTTTGCTTGGGACTATTCTGACTTAAATACATATGATACCAATATAACTTAGCACACTATACCCATTAAACCCAATCAGAAACCTTTCAGATAGAAGTTGAGGAGGCTAAATCCAAAGCTGTTGCCATCAATTGAAAAGGAGATAAACAGGTTGTACAAATGAGGAATCATTGTTCCAATCAGATTTTCGGATTGGATCTCTAATTTGGTGCCCGTACGAAAGAAGACAGGTGAGATTCGCTTGTGCATTGATTTTAGGAATCTCAATAAAGTTTCGTTGAAAGATAACTATCCACTGCCCAAAATGGACCATATAATTCAGCAAGTAGTGGGAGCATCTCGTATGTCACTACTTGATGGTTATTCTAGATATAACCAAGTTTCTGCCCATGAAGATGACCGAGACAAGACAACGTTCACCACTCTATGGGGAACTTTTCATTACGCTAAAATGCCTTTCGGTTTGAAGAACTTGGGTGCCACATTTCAGCATGCAATGGACTTGGCTTTCACAAATGAGAAGGATGTCTTTTTGGTTGTGTACCTGTATGATCTGACAGTGTTTTCCAAATATGATGAATAACACATGTACCATCTAAAAACTGTCTTTCAAAAGTGTAGAAAATATGGCCTGTCACTGAATCGGAAAAAGAGCTTGTTCGCCATGGAGGAAGGCAAACTACTCGGGCACATTATCTCAAAAGATGGCATTCGTATTGACCCAGCACGTGTACAAGTGATTCAACAAATCGATCTGCCCCAGAATAAGAAATAGATTCAATCTTTCAATGGTAAAATGAATTTTCTATGCCGCTTTGTACCTAATCTTGTTGAACACCTAAGAGAGATTACAAACATGCTTAAGAAAGACAACCAAGCGAAATGGACAGAGGAGGCTGTAAAATCTTTCAATTTAGTCAAATTGGCTCTTTCTTCAGCTCCAGTTCTAGTCAGCCAGGACTACACTCAGGATTTCATATTGTTTTCATTCACTTCGGAGCATACTATGGCAGCTGTGTTATTGCAGAAAAGAGATGATCACGAAAGACAGATTGCTTTTTTCAGCAGATCTATAAGAGATGTAGCCTTAAAATACAACATCATTGAGAAGCAAGCGCTTGCACTTGTGAAAGCATTGAAAGATTTTCGGGTGTATATTCTGCATTCTCATATTTTGGCTTATGTTCCTAACGCTGTCATCAAAGATGTTTTAGTGCAGACTGATCCAGAAGGAAGACGAGGCAAATGGATTGCAGCTTTGTTGGAATATGATGTGGAAATAAAGCCCACCAAGATTGTTAAAGAACAGGGATTGGCAAAGTTAATGGCCGAATCAAACTTGCACGCCTTAGACATAAATCTGATCGTTGCTATTTCCGATGAGAATGAGGAAGGATCATCAATACAGGTATCTGAAATGTTTTCTCTTTCTCCGTGGTATTCAAATATCATATATGTGCTTAAAAATTTGTCACCATGGCCCGACATGACTAGAAACAAAGCTAGAACTCTCAAATTGAAGGCTGCCAAGTTTTGCATTCTAAGTTCTGCACTTTATTGGAAAGATCCTGGTGGCGTTCTATTAAATTGATTGGTGGAAAAAGAAGCAAAGAAGGTCATGGAGGATTTCCACGAGGGAGACTGTGGTGGTCACCTTTTTTGGAAATCAACAGCGAATAAAGTCCTGAGAGCGGGATACTATTGGCTAACATTGTTTGTTGATGTATATAAGGTGGTCAAGTGCTGTCATAAATGTCAAAGTTTCTAAGGAAAGAAAAAATTACAGCCTTTGCCACTTAAGCCCATTGAGGTGAGTGCTCCTTTTCAGCAATGGGTTTGGATTTCATTGGTGAAATTCATCCCGCTTCTTCCGATTAGCATAGATGGATCCTCATAGTGACATATTATTTCACGAAATGGATCAAAGCAATTCCCACTAGACAAGCTACATATGTGGTAATTATTTCATTCATTGAAAATAACATCTTGTCTCATTTTGGTTGCCCGAATAAGTTAATCACTGATAACGCAGAAACTTTCAAATCAAAAAGGATGATAGAGTTTTGTATAAATATCACATCATTTTGGGTCACTCAACTGCCTATCATCCGCAAGGCAATGGATTGGCGGAGTCTTCGAATAAATCATTGGTCAACATCATCAAGAAGCTGTTGGAAATAAACAAGAAGAGTTGGAATAAGAGGTTGGTTAATGCACTTTGGGCAGATCAGGTCAGTCAGAAGAAATCCATTGGTACGTCTCCATTTGAGCTTGTTTATGGAGTTGATACAGTGTTTCCTACCTCTCTCGTAGCTCTGATAGTCAAACTTCTTCAGGAGGCCGACAATGAAGAAGATCCTATGTAGAGAAGGTTGAATCAAATGGTCCAGTTGCAGCAGACCAGAGAAGAAGTTTTCCAAAACACATCCAAGCTGCAGGAGAAGATTAAGAAAATTTATGGCAGAAAAGCAAAGGTGGACAAATTTCAGTTGGATGATGTGGTGCTGAAGTGGGATGCAAGGAATGAGGAAAAATGTAAGCACAATAAGTTCGAGAATCTCTGGATAGGTCCTTTCAAGATTGCAGCATATCGGGGTCAGAATGCCTTTGTTCTGAAGGAAATGAACGGGGAAGATTGTCTAGGAGGCTTGATCAATGGTCGACTGCTCCAGTGGTACCATTTCTGAGTTGTTGACGCTGATTCCACTGTCACTGTAAATACCATTTTATTTCAGTTTGGTTAGAGTTTGTCAAGTTAGTCTTCAAGTCATTTCAATGTCAAATTTGAGTCAATTTTTCAGTCATTTTAGTTTCATAAATGAGTCAGAGTCTTATGTTGTTTGTCAAAATAATGACTCCATAGCCCAAGGGATGAAGGCACTATCTAGCTCTTCCAGAGATCTGTTGTTCTTGCCACCTCCAAGGAGCTACCATCCCCCATTGGAGCCAATGTTAGAGTCGGTCTTGTCAGTCCTCCGTCAGAGATCAAAACTCTTTTTGCATTTCATTTTTAGGAGTCTCGCTCCATTCACTCAGCTACATTCCGCTAGGGGCATGCCATAATCTAACAGAAAAGGTCTTGTCACTCATTTCCCCTCATGTCTGGCACCTGCTGGCTTAGGTCTTTTCATCAATGTTTATTAAATTCCATGACAGTCAATGTTTGATCTTTTAATGGACAAGAGTGATTTTCAGTCATTAAGTTTAGGGATTAGTCAATTTGGTCTTCAAGCATGTCCAATAAAGCCATGTAGGCTAGAGGGAGTTCCTTACAAAGTTGTGATTTAAAGATTTTCATCGTCATGTTGACAGATTACGACTGTTCTTCAAAACCCTATTTTGAAGAAAAGTCAAACAGTTTGTAATTTGTGATAATTTTCAAGAAAGTTTTTCGTTGATCTCTTCAGGCGCAGTCATGGTTTCCTTGGCCAAATGCCATGCCATGCAACCCCTACAAAAAGTGCCAAAAATTTCATCATTTTAGCTAAACATTCAAAGGGAAAAATGAAATACAGAGTTGAATTGAATCAGGAAAAAGTGCCAAAATAAAACATCATCAAAGTGGGTTTTGAAGAAACAAAAATTAAAACCATGACTTCAAATGTCTTTATATAGAATTTCCAGAAGGAACAATGTCATTTTTCACACCAAGGATAGAGAAAAAGCATTTCAAAGTGATTGTGAGAGCAAGCACACGTTTTGAGTGAGGTTGGAGGTGTTTTCACAGGCGCGGTGCACAGGCAGAGGGGCGCGGCGCACAGAGGGAGCGCAGCGCACAAGGCGCGACCACATAGTGTTAAATTAACATGGGCGCGATGCACACAAAGGGCGTGGCACACTGGGTATGCTACGTGACGCACACCCATAAAGGCCCGATTTGTCTCCAAATTTGCAATAAATCGCCTTGAAACCCTTGAAATTGCCAGGTAGGGTCGACATCTCGGTTGCTCATCAAATTTTGTGAATATGATGATGGTCTATGGCCGTTTATAGTTGCAATAAAAGCTCCTAAACCCTACCACTTGAAATCATCAAAACCATTGGTTAGGGTTGCAAATTCGTTGTGTGGATGCCAAGGTTCCTCCTCCCTTTCACCTTTCCCTTCTTGTCATCATTCCCTTCCCCCTATCCCATTTTTCCCTATTTTTTCCCCTACCCTAAAACGTTACTAAACTCCTATTCCCTATCCCCTTCACTCATTTGTCAAATGTAAAACCCCAAAATCCTACATTATAAAATCCCCAAACCCTCCTACATGCCCCTAAGAAAAATTCCCCCCCATAACCCCTAATCCCATCATATTATTATCCTTCCTAACACTTCCTTTTGCATTGTTCCCCTTGGTGGCAGAATTCATAACAACACATAGTTTCATACATCATCAAAGGGCAGTCCAAGCACAGTCCATATACAATAGTCATGGCATCTGAGCATTCATCAGAGTATGAAATGGAAACCCAAAGTGATTCATCCTCGGAAGAACAGGCTCCCTGAAGACATCATAAAAGTGGCAAACATGTTAGGGATGAACCAACCACCCTTACAGAATTGCAGGCCTGCCCTCTTGCTATGTCATGTTTCCAGCATCTGTCATGTTTTGAGTTTTTTCAAAAGGTGGCTAGTGTTTGATTTCATCATGAGTTGGCCCATCTTTTTTTGCTTCATTTACATGGAGACCACTCTATCTTAGCCGATGTCACCTTCACACTGACACCTGAAACTGTCTCATTAGCAACCGGCATACCGAACGTTGGAGAACCATGGCACAAGAAACAGAAGGTTGATCGGTAGCATTATGAGCCATACATTAAGGATAGTTTCTTGAGGCAGCTCAAAAGAGTCTTTCCATTCCGATATTTGTAAGATGAATATGCTCCACTGATGAATTTAATCATGAAATATTTCAGCTGCGAGGGGAGCTTCTCTCATTTATATGCCTATCACATCAGGTTGCTCATGCACTTTACCAGGGTATGGATGATGAACATCCCATATTTTATTGTAGGAACTTAGAGAGGATGAACACCTTCATGCAGCACAAGACCCCTCAACAGCAACTTAACAGTGTCTATCATTTTGCTCTTATTAAGATTTTGGTGGTTCATCAGCTGGGATTACAGGGCATTACTTGGGATGATTTCATCTCCCATGACCTCTTCAACACTTCACAGGTATTATTAGAGGTTGAACATGAGATAGGTGGTCCTTCTCATCAGTATGAACACCATGAGATTGCTACTATGTCAGTATTCATCACATACCAGAGAGGTAGTAGACATTTGTTCGCAGCAACAAAGTGAGTGTTATCTCCACCTAGGGTGGAAGGGGACTCGCTTCCGACATCAGAAACACAGGTATAGGATAGGGGCAATAGGCCCATGCATGACAAGGGGCCATCAAGTGAATGAGAGGCAGACTTCATCCTCATTCATGATGATGATACATATGTGGAGAGTGCTAAACTTAGGAGGACCATCCAGGAGCAGCAAACAGAGATCCAAGCCTTGTCTCTCAATTTGGAGAGGGTTAAGTGGATTATCAGGTATTTGGAGTAGAGGAACAAATAGCTTGAAGACTAGCATGAGATCATGGAGCTGCAAAACATCCGCGAGAATCGCCAATCTGCCCAACATAGGAGGATTGAGCTCACTCCATTAGAGCAAAAGATTAACAATTACTGAGAGTCTTGGCTCGAGTGGATCAACATCCACCTTGAGAGACTGCTAGAGAAGGCTGACAAGGAAAAAACATTATTGAGGTGGATGGTTTATCACTACAGGGCACGGAAAATGAGTTCAAAGGCTCAGATAAGGAATTTGAAGGTGAAATTGAGGAGAGCGACAAAAAGACAAAAGAGGCAAAAAGAGCAAGATCAGCTCCGAATCTTGGTTGAAGCCTCTATGGTCTAGTATAGCACTTCATAGAGAATCTCCAGCCCAAATTTCTAAAAATTTGGGTCAATTTTGGTCATTTGACAAATTTTTGTGCACAAAACATGGTTTTTCTCCCTGTGCATTGCGCCACTGGCGCGACGCTTATGATAGGGAGCTCCAAATCATGAAAGGTTTACATTTTTGGATTCAACATGAAAACTCATGATTGTTGGTGCATGGCCAAGAATTTTGGGCAAGTTTTGAGTCCCTAGGAGGTCAAAAACACTCAACAAATGACCTCTCTGCCCCTATTTTGACACACAGGATGCAGTCTTGGGAGATTGAAGTTTTGGAGAGGCAAATGAGCACCAAACTCAGAAATTCTAGTTGGGTTGGAAAGTAGACAGGCAGCGCTTTATAAAAAGCACACTTGGTCATAATTTGGACTTCAGAAGGTACCTCAAAATCGCCTCCAAAGTGGTGCGGCACATATAGTTTTGGGCGCAGCGCACAGAGACCCAAAGGCCAAAATCACTTCCACTCTGCGACATTTCGATTCGCAATTTTCTCCAAGTGGGCCCGCTTATTTACACTATATTTTTCTCAACACCTAAGGCAAAGTTTAAAAATTATTTTCACTAAAGGTTGGCTTCTATCCAAGTGGCAAAGGAAGGCGATCAGTCACCAAAACAATTTGTCATTTTTGTAACGCTGCACCTGTCACTAATGGTTGGCTTTCCATTTCCAGTTTGTAACGATTTGAAAAACTCCCCAACTTTGGGCCATTCCATTTCCCAATGGCAAAGTCTATTTATTGTATGTAAAACCATTTGCAAAGGGTTGGTTGTAATTTCTGGGAGGTTGTGGGAGAGAAACTCAGCTACTCATTGTATATTTTGACAGAGAATTAATGAAAGGAAGCAGCTCTGATTCATGAGATTCATGTGGTGTGTGTGTAGCAAATGTATTCTCTTTATGTTTCATATGTATTTCGTTATGTTTCATAGTTCATTCATATTCATTTCCAGTGAAATTTTCTAAGTAAGATAAGGTAGAATTCATGTTTATTTCTTTTTCTGTGGCAAAGTTTCACGTTCTGTGTTATTCTTTTGTTGAAAAGGATTCATGTATTTATGCCCTTTTCACCCTCCTAAACAATCTTTCCATTTTGCATTATTTCAAATTTAATTGCTAGACTTTCCACCTATCTTGCCTCACGAAGTAATCTACGCCTTTGTGTTAAATTCTCTGCTCATTGTTGTTTGTTGGTCCCATACATCCCAGAAACTCAGTCATTTATCAAAAGTTGGCTCTTATTTCCATATTTATTTACCTAGCCTAAAATCAATATTCATTGTAATTCATCTCAGACCATATTGTTTATTTATTCACTGAGTGTGACACAGAGAGAGCCCTCTCTTGTTTTGGTAGGGCTAGCTACCACATTGAGCATGGTTTGTGGTTACCCTGAATTTTGCCTTCCTTCAGCCTAAGGCAAATTTAGGTGCTAACACCTCCTATAATCAGATCGAGCCAATATTCCATAGTGTGCATGATCTTACCCTCCGATGTCTCTAGCCTGTGTACTAATTCTAGATTCCACACGATTGGTTTTTCGAGTCTACACCTCCCTTGACTCTCTGCTAGCTTCACAACCCACTCATATAACTCAGAGTGAAAGGATGCAAAGAAAATCTTGTGGATTTCTATATACATGTAGTGTACTAACCACTGTTCCTTTGATACTCACAGATTCATGTTTTCCTATGCCGCAAACTCGTGAATGTTTCTGTCCAACCACTTTTCGATTTTTTTTCTTTGTGGAATTCCAGTGACACGACATCAAACATCCCTTATGCAGATCTCGATCCCAGTAACAAAACCATTTGTTGGCTTATAAGGGCCTGACCCAAGTTTAGAGGTGATTTAGCCAAACAAATCCCAATACTACTGGTCCTTTTTGCAACAGTATGCAGAGCGAGAACTGAGGTCTCACTCGAAGTAGTAAGGGAAGGTGCTAGAACTAGGTTTCTGCACCCTAGAGATGTATGATGATTTTCGGTGGTCTGCAGTTTGATTCTGCACACACATCACTACGCGGGTCTATTAGTACCTCACAGCCTGTGATGTTGCCTTCACGTATCCCTGCTCGAGGTGCGATATGTGTTATTAGCCAATTCCTTATTATTATACCGTTATTAGTTGCTCACTTAGATTATCTGTATATGTCTAGTGATATTTAACATTGTTTTCAGCATTCATATAAGTGCACGCGATAAGGAGAACAATATATTTAGACAGGAAATAGCATAAGAACAGATACACATGATTTGGAATCAAACTTCTCTTTATTATTCTTCTTTCAAGATTACAGACTCCACTTTTCCCTTCGCACTTAGCTGGAGGGGTCTGCGCACTTAGCTGCAAACTCTACTAGGTCTCTGCACACTCATCTGTAGAGTCTCTTCCTACTACTATGACCCAAAGCACTTAGACTCTTTCCTCACTATCTTCTAGACTTCATCCCTTGGCTACTTGTTTCTTCGCTACTTTACAATTTAGAGCCTCACTCTATTTATACACTCCCATGGTCTGTGGACCATGGGTAAGCTGACACCACCTTACAAAACTTAGGGCAGACAACCCTATGACTCAACATACATTACATGCTCCACACCTATAATTCCCAGAGTCTTACAACATTATTCGACCAAAAATTAGGCTTTTAGCCCCAAAACATGTTATGGGGGGTTCCATGCCCAACACATGATTGGGTAAATATGAAAAGGAATAATAATAAAATAATGGTTTGATTAATTGTTCCTGAAAGAAAATAAAATAAATAGTGATTTATTTAATTATTCTTCATGGTTTTAACTATAAATTACTTAAAAAAGGTGGTTTATTAAGTAATTTCTAACAATGAAAGCAATTTTACTATGGTAAAATTGGCTTCACATGGTGTACTTTGATCCATGTAGTAAATTAGGCTAGATGATCAATTTTTTGGTGATAACATTGATCTCGTCAAAGAAAACCATTTACTGGATTCTGGTTTTGACCCATGGTATTGAAAAAGGCTAATCTATATAAGGAGGTGAAGGTCAAAGTGCTAAGTATACAAGTGAAAGGGTTTTTGATGAATACTTCAATCTAGAGTATATTTGCATTGTAAGGGCCATAGTTTTCACATAGATCTGAAATAATGATGCACATATGAATGCAATGATGGATTAGGATCATGAGACCTAAAATGACTTTCCATTTTATGTTCTTCTCATGGATTGGCTATATCTAAGTACTAACACATGTTTTTAGATCTAAATGCTATGATATGGTTCTTTCTGAAGTTCTAAAGAGTTGTCCAATTTTTGGGTCAAAATTTGCAGATCTGTATGCAGGTTGGTCTTGATGAAGTTGCGTATGCATGCAGGTTCATCACTTTTAAGTTGTGTATATAAAGGAGGGTTTTCTGTTAATTTTTTCATATTTGTATGCAAGTTGGTCTCCGGTAAGTAGCATATACATGCCGGTTCATCTCTTAGAAGTCATGTATATAAAGGAAGGGTTTATGTTCATAAATGAATGATCAACCTGATCAGTGCTGCTATTTCTCTATTGTTTTTCAATGATGTCCTCATGTGCTTTGGGTTGAATGTTTGAATTAGAATTCATTGGATGATGAAGTTGAATTTGGTTACATGTTGATTTATTGAAAATATTATTGATGCTCGTAATTGTATGAGGGTTCTGCAAGCTAATAGAATTTTTCAGAATATCTTTGTTTAACTTTGTGTTTGATTGAGAATTACATGTTTTGTTTCCATTATATTAAGATATGTATGTAGGTTTCTCTACAAAAAAGCGTGTATACACATGGCTTACCTTAAGTGAAGAAACATATCCATTTTGGCATATGAATGATTAGGGTTGAAGTTGATTATGTGTGTTGATGCAGTATTTTGAGTTTAGTTATGTGTTCTAGTTACAGTGATCTCATTGTTCTGTTTGAATTAAGTTGGTGTTTGCTTCAATTGATCTACAAGTTGTGTTTTATCAAAGTAGGTGGATCTAGTGTGAAAATTTATCAAATGTGATCCACAAATGTTGTTGAGGGTTGGAGCCTTCAGTGAGGAAGTTGACGATTCCTACCAGTAGTAGCTCGTAATGAGATCAAGGGGTTGTAGCTTCCTTCTAGTAGGAGCTCGAGAATGAGTGAAGGTTGTAGCCTTTAGTAGGTGGGTGCCTGCGTACTGGTATAAGTTTGTGTTACACAGTAATTTGTCACTGACCCCGCATTCCCTGATCCCAAACATTATCAGTATGTGTTATTGATATCTTCTTTGTGTCATGATGCAAAATATGTGTCAGTGTCTTCCTTGCCTTATCAGGAAGAATACATCAGTTCATTACTCCTAGAGTAGACCCCTTTTAACTTTTGTTTTTGGGTCATCGTGGGTCATCAGTTATTCCACTCGCGAAGTTGGAACGATTGAAATCAGCCTAGCGACATCATCACTCTGTCCCTGTGCTTCGCTCGTGATGAGTTACTTTTGGCGAGTTTGTTTTAACAAATTGTCAATGGGTAGTCCTGGGGTTGATTGTTGGACCAGATGAGCTCAACTCTCTCCTTTGGGATGGTTGTTCCACCTTTTCTGCAACCTCACAAAGGGATAAGCTCTTTCTCCCATCTCTTATGGAGGTTTCTCCTCCTATAAATATCTCCTTCATGGCTGAGATCTACTAGTTTAGTTGGAGAGTAGAGTGAGAGAGTTTTAGTAGAGTTTCGAAGTAGCTTCTAATGTAAGTCAGCCTGTGATAGTTTTGTGTGGATTTGGCTTGATTATATGAGTGTTATAGCATCATAATTTTTCCTTTTAGGTAGGAGAGAGATTTATTCATCCTCTTGGGAGAAGATTCATGAGTGAATTCTTGCGGAGACATGCTGACAGGAACCTTCAAGGAGACCTACAACATCAAGGAATGGTTTTAAGTTTTACTTCAGTTCATATTAATAAAAATCAATGGTTTATTTCCTATATCTTATGTCAAATTGCATATTGATAGCTTGAAGTTCCTTGACCCTTTAAGTAGATCGTTTTTGTTGTATTCTATTATGTTTGTTGTTGTTATCTGTATGTTGTTTAAGGTACAAAAGTTATTATAATGAGAGCTGGAGCAACACAAGGAGAACTTCATCAAATGAGGATTTGAAGGTAAGCCTTCATGACATTAACTATTTAAGGGAATTTGCTTTGATATTGTTCTTGTTGTGACTAGACCCACTCTAGGGCTAGAAGGGTTCCCTCGATATGCATAGGTAACTTAACTGCTTCACAAGCTGGCGACTATATTGGGGATATAATCCAGAATCTCTAGTTTACTCAAAATCTCTAGGATCGAAATATTATTGAGTATTTTTCCCTTCTTGACTTGTTAAAGAGAATAAAATGAGGGGTTCACTTTCAACTCTTTTCCAACCCTTTAAAAATGAAAATATGGTTGAGCCCTTGTCATTTCAAACTCAATAATGGATCCAAAACATTGTGTGCCCAGTATAAGTTTACCCCTTTTCCGGGCTGGGAGGCACTATTTACGAAAAAGGTACTCCTTGGCTGAAATGGTCAAGCAATTCTCTCAAGTATTATTTCCTAGCTTTTCGGGTTCAAGAGACATAAACATATGAAAAGGGACCATGTGGAGTTTTCTTTTACGTGTCTTTTTCAAAATCTATAAACATGAAAAAGATACTGAGTCGCACCTTTTTCGAACTCATTAAACTATTAAACGACATTGGATTCATGACCATGATGAACATGAGTTTCTCCTTCCTAGGGATCGTTAAACTTACTAGTTCAGATTCGTCCGAAGGATGAACTTACAGTGCAAGCATATGCTATCCCCTTCAAGCTTGCGATAAAAAATAATTGGGGTACTCGCCAAAAATGGTGGGGAAAATTTGGAAGTATTCCATCGGTTTTATTAATTATTATGGCAGCATGTCGCTCTTGAACATCGACACTTTTTCTGCTTTGTGCCAGGTTGGGATATCCTCACTTTTTCATTGGCCTTCTGGGTTTTGGGTTATCCATTTTGCCTCATTCCATCTAATCCTTGTTGCATCATCATGACCTTTGATCCCTTGGTACCAAAATGCTACCAAACTTCGAAGTTGTGTCGCTAATATGTCGAAGAGATTAATCCTTCTGTAGTTTGTATCCTTACACACCTTCCTCAGATTCTCTATCTCATCCACATTCATCTTGTTCCTTTGTCTCACGTCAATGATGTGGGAAACATCATGGCCCTCCTTCAATGGATCGCTTCCTGTCGACTTCAGCTCATTATCCGAGAAGTTGATTTGGAGACTCATTTCTGGTACCTTGGAGCTTGCATTCCTTAATGGAAAGTTCTTCGCATTCAATGATAGGATTTCATTATTGGCCTTTGATCAGGTGATTTCATGGTGTTCGACTTCAGATCATTCTTTACACTTCGCGGATTGTACTAGTAGTACCTTGAGAACCTTTGACATTACTAGTGGTCTCTCTCGCACTTGTTAACAATTTACATCATTGACCACTAATCAAGCGATTTTCTAGTATGCTTGACTTCAGAACATCTATTCGCATATTAGAATTTGTACCTTGATCAGGTTGGGATTCAAGACCCTGGGCTCACATTACACAAGTCCATGTTGCCTTGATTGGTTCATGATTGTATACATGACTCTTTCGATTGGATGACTGCGACCATACCTAAGTCTTTTATATGTTCGTTCTCATTGGATGACTGTGTCCATACCATAGCTTGTTTGTGTTTATCTTCTGGATTGTTGTGCCCATGCCTTATGCACATGTATTTCCTTTCACTGTGTACTTATGTATAGGAGGTATCAGTTGTACTTGTGTTTGCAAGTTCTCCGTGATGGTGTTTTGTTTTAGTTATGGATCTGTAAATAATTTCACCCCTCCCACTCTCTCAGACTTCATGCTTTAGGGGGGCATATATTACATAGTAATTTGTCACCGGCCCCATATTCCCAGATCCAAGACACTCCCAATTCATGTTATTGACATCTGCTTTGTGTCGTGTTGCAAAATATGTGTTAGTGTCTTCCTTGTCATATTATGAAGAATACATCAGTTCATTACTCCTCGAGCAGACCCTTTTTAACCTTTATTTCTGGGTCGTCACGGGTCATTAGCTATTCAACCCGTAAAGCCTAGTGACATTTTCACTCTATCCCTGTGTTTCACTCGCGACGAGCTACTTTTTGTGAGTTTTTTTTAACGAATTGTCAATGGGTGGTCGTAGGGTTGGTTGTGCAATCAGATGAGCTTGGCTGTCTCCTTTGGGATGGTGGTTCTACCTTTTGTGCAACCTCCCAAAGGGATAAGCTCTTTCTCCCGTCTCTTATGGAGGCTCCTCCTCCTATAAATATCTCCTTCATGGCTAAGATCTTCTAGTTTAGTTGGAGAGTAGCATGATAAAGTTTGAGTAAAGTTTGGAAGTAGCTTCTAATGTAAATTAGCCTGGGATAGTTTTGTGTGGACTTGGCTTGATTGTGTGAGTGTTCTAGCATAATAATTTTGCCTTTTGGGTAGGAGATAGAGTTATTCATCCTCTTGGGAGACAATTCATGAGTGAATTCTTGCAAAGACATGCTAACAGGACCCTTCAAGGAGACTTACAATGTCAAGGCATGGTTGTAACTTTTACTTCAGTTCATATTAATACAAATCAATGATTTATTTCCTATATATTATGTGAAATTGCATATTGATAGCTTGAAGTTCCTTGACCCTTTAAGTAGATCATTTTTGTTGTATTCTATTATGTTTGTTGTTGTTCTCTATATGTTGTTCTAGGTACAAAAGTGATTATAATGAGAGCTGGAGCAACACAATGAGAACTTCATCAAATGAGGATATGAAGATAGGGCTTCACGAAATTAACTATCTAAGGGAATTTTATTTGATATTGTTCTTGGTGTGAATAGACCCACTCTAGGGCTAGAGGGTTTGCCTCTATTCATAGAGGGAACCTACCTACTTCACAATTTGCACTAGTACAAGAATGTAAGAAGTTTTGATATTAATAAGATTGAAGAATAAGATGATAATGGTGGTGGTTTTCCCCCACATTAGGTTTCGACCTTAAATCCTGGTGTTCATGTGTGTTTCTTATGTGTGATACTCTATTATGTTCTTTCTCCACCTGGTTACTATTTACCACATGCCTAATAAATCTCTTACATTCTGGTTCAATTTCAACAAATAAAGAATTAGTTGTTTTACAAGTTTACTACACATATGCTAGTTTCTTTAGGTTCAGTAAAGCTGTGTATAAATTTCAGGAAAGAAAATTATTATTGTGAGTTTTTAAAATAATTATTTAGCCTCCCTCTCAATATTTTTCCCAAGAATTTGACACTTCACCTAGAAGCCATTTTTTCCCATGAGGTTTCACTTTGCCACATAATAAAATCGAATTTCTTCATTTGACCCATCTGTACTTTGGTCCCACTTTACCTTTACATTGGTTGACTCATGTGTTGATTTTCATCATGAGTAACCATCATTTACTCATGCTTTTAAGGTCCCCTCCCCACCCATGTGGTAGCATCATCAAGTCACCCTTGTTCAGAGCATCCGACATATGCCGCCCTTGTAATTATGGATTCTGTTGTTAGCCCACTTATCTCCTGTTACATTGTTTCGTATGTCGTCATGTCACAACCCTCACATTTTTCATATTTGATATCCACTTCTTCTACTCTATATTTACTGAACTCTCAATTGAGTCATTGACCATCCCCTCTAGAATCAAGTCAGTTGCTACTAGGTCAACCATTCTTATAATGCTCTGACAAGGGAAGTTGTCACTTCACCAACCATCTTGTTGCCTTCCATCATCATCCTTGGTGTAAGTCCATGAGTCACTCTATTATGATTCCTCGTACCTTTGTGAAGGATTCTCATTGGCTTACCTCTGTCAGGTTCTCTTCTATCGACCTTAGAACATTTACTCTATAGGCGTGATCTAGAGGGCAGTGTACCTTGGTTCTAGCTTCCATCTTTTTTGGTGCCTTGAATCAAGAAAAGGGACTCATATTTTTCCTTTGACTTGGTTGTTTCTCATGTGTTGGACACTAGCTCATCACATGATTTAGATTCGTACACTTGACGGTTTCGTGATCCAGACGATTATCCCAGTCATTCCTAGGTGTGTGCTAGATGTTTTATACCTCATGAGGCCATGGCCCTTCAGGTAGCCCCCCACATGTCTGGATGACAAAAAATGTTGATCCAAGCTTAGATTTAGCTCCATAGATGTCATGGGTATGGTTTTCGCCACTTATAGCACCCACAACATGTATGTATCCTTCAGATGATCCATTAATATCTTTAGAGCCCTTTCCTAATCAGCAGGGCTTCTTTGGTTTTGATCACCCCTCCCCATGTCAGCTTGAGGGGAATTATATCTCATGTACTCGAATGTTATTGTATTCAGTCCCAGTTTATGTTTTTCCAGGCACATTATGTATATGGGATCCATTGTATTATTTTATTTCCCATTGATGCTATTGTATCATGTATCATGTATCATGTAATTTGTAGCTTGGTCAAAAATTGTTGGGCTCATCATTATTGTTTTCACACAGTTATCTTTGGGTGTATGGGTATGCCTTCTCTGCCTCATTTGCGATCATGTACTCCAACATAAAAGGAGACTTCTATCAGTTTACTAGGTCTCACCCCCTCCATTCTTAGTCCATCCTTAACTTTCTTCAGTTCTTTCTCTCTCTCTTTGACTCCCCTTTTGGTTTCTCATGGAAGTGTAATTTACAATGTATTTTGGTCATAGAATTTGATCCTAACACTCATACATGTAGGGGAAATCTGTTATCACCAAAAAATGATCACCTAGCCATTTCTAACTAGGTAATCAAAATACGCCATGTAGATTCAATTTTACCATAGTAAAATAACTTTCAGTGTTGAAAATAATTTAGTAAATCACCTTTACTAAATTATTTTCTAATTTAAATGAAAAAACCCATGAGAATAATTAAATAAAGTGTTATTTATTTAATTTTCTCTAGGAAAAAATATTAAATCACTATTTAAATCATTATTCCTTGTCACATTTGAATAAATCACTTAGGAATAAAAAAATAAATCACTATTTATTTAATTTTCCTTATTTCTATTATTAGAATAATTGTTAAATCACTATTTAATAATTAATTCGATTTCACGCCATTCTTAATTCTCATGAAATAGTGAATAAATCATTTTATTTGTTAATTATTTATAAATAAACATATTTAACCATTTTAAATATTGTTTCCCTCTCCAGTAAATATAATAAAGTATTCCATGTGGTTAGATCTTGATTTGGTTAATATTATTTTATTATTCTCCATTTTCGAGATTAAATCCATACTTTGTTATAAATAGGAGGGTTTTTCATTCATTATTCAACATGATCATAATCATCATCACCATTATTGTATTTTTCCTCTTGAACTCCCATTTTTAGTTCTCCATATTTTGTTTAGGTTTTTCACATATTGAGAGAGAAGATCATTTTCTGAAGCATCAAGGACATCAAAGGACCCATCCCATGGAGAGGGACATATAGACCCATCTATAGATCTCCTTCACCAGGTGTTTTTTATGAATAATTTATTTTTAAAATCTTTCCGATTAGGTTATTGCATTAGATATTTTTCGTTGCTAATTTCTATTTTGGAGCATCTATATTTTTATTGTAGGTTTCCCATTTTCCTCACAAATCTAAATTGCTATGAGCCATCAACTTATTGTTAGGGTCACTTGTCACCTAGTGACTTAAGTGAGTGCTTTTGGTACACCTTCCAAGAATTTTAACACTAACAATTGTAATACTCCCATCAGTTGGATTGATCTGGTGAACAATCTATTGATTGGAACAGACATGTTGTGAGAGATGGAACATCGAATGTAGGTTATGAACAAGAAGGTAAAGGTAACATAGGATATAGAAAAGATTTATGTAGATCAACATAGTTTGTTTAAGAAGTTTCAGGTTAGGGAACATATGTACTTGCTCATGAAGCCTAAGAAGATCTTCTTAAGGATTAGATCATGTGCCAAGCTGGCACCTGAGTATTCTGGGCCTTTCCTAATCCTTGAGAAGATTGGAATAGTGGCCTATCATCTTGCACAACCTCTGACACTAAATTTTTATGATGTTTTCCATGTGACATTATTTAAAAAGTATATTGAATATGTTAATCATGTGATTGACTGCAATGTATTGCAATTGAAGCCAGAAGCAGAGCTCCAACCGGAACCTTAGTGCATTTTGTAGTGAAAGATGCTTATGCTCTAGAATTTAGCAATCAAGCAACTTAAAGTGCAATGGAAGCACTTTGGGCCTGATGAATCTACATCGAATAAAGTTGATAAATTGTAGTCTATGTATCATTCTCTATTTGTTCATTGAGCGGATGTATTTTGGTATAAGCTTTGCTGTGGTATTTTTGTTATGTCTATATATGCATCCATATGTAAATACAACATCAAGTTTTTTTATAAAGCTCCAAAAAGTGACATTTTTTTCATTTTGTTATGTTTTTAATGTTGGTTATGTTGATTTTCTTCTAGCAGATTTATTAATGTAAATACTACAATGAGCTAAGCTATAAAGCTCAATGGGAAGTATGTTTGCTTCTGAACGGTCTTGCTCGTTGTAGGTGTCATTGAACATTGAGCATGGTGTTCCCTTAAGGGGGATTGTTCTATAACAACCCTAGTAAAAAAAATCCATGAAATAAATTTATAAAGGAAAAATAATAACCAAGTTCATGGGACATGTATTCCAATCTTAATGGTGCGAAAAAACATAGTGATGGGGATCACTTTTGTTTAATAAATAACTATGGAAATTGGCAAAGCAAAGTGGAATTTATTAGAATTTTAATTATCAAAAGTTGAAAATAGGAGAAAAGGAACATGAAAGTTCATGGGTTGTATGTGAGGAGGAAATTGAAGGAAAATATTGTAAAATGAAGAAAATAGACACCTCATTTGATAAAAAGTCTAAGAGGATTAGTTCATGGATTTTTTAGTTGAATCTTTTGTCAATTCAATTTTTGGAGCTGTCATTCTATTCTATATTGCCCATACTCTTGGACACTTAGAGTTTTCTTGGAGCACTCTTGGAGGAGTGTGGCACACTTCGTATTTTGAGAAAGAAGGAAAAATAAGAGTAGGAAAAGCTTAAAGGAATAGCAAAATCAATGCCTACAACTAGATTAATTTACATGTATCAATTTGCATATATGATTTTCAAAACCATTCTCAATCGAGGCAATACTCCATGTGAATGACATATCATAACCAAGAAATTGCATGCATATGCCATTTCCTAGATAACCATGGTGTTATGGGTATTTCCTTTTGTTTTCTAGTTGGTTCTCATGTTCCTTATGGTTTTGGGTTGAGTTATTAGTTCATGGAGCCTTCATTGGAAAAATGTTGTAGAAGCCTTGTAACAACTTATGTTGAGTTACTAGTCTTGGAATCCTTGGTTGGAACAATGCTTTAAAGCCCTTGGTGGGTTGAGTTACTAGTATTGGAAACCCTGGTTAGAAAAATGCTTTGGAGCCCGACAAAAGTTGTGGGTTGAGTTACTAGTCTTGGAATCCTAGGTTGGAACAAATGCCTTGAGAGCCCTAGAAAACTTAGGTAGAGACCGATTTGTTGATTGTTAGTGATGTGTGACTGTGATTTGGAATCAATGGTTGAGATTTGAGATGGTTTGGCATCTGGAAGACTTGGTTTGGTTTTCTTGGTTTATTCCATGAGATCCCACATTCATGCTTGGAATATTGTGTGAGGGAAATTGGATGAAAGATATTCTTGGTTTAGCCTTATCTGTTGTTGGGTGTTACGGGGGAGTCCCTGAATTGGTTGGATTTGCATATGTTAATATGAGCTCCTTTTCCTTTGGTATTTCATGAGTAGATGTGCTTGTCATTATGTGGTTTTCCTGCTTGTTTCAACATTGATATATCTCTTGTTATTTTTTGGTTATAAGCATGTTTTATGATAATGTTGATATATGGGTCTCATCATGTTTTGGTTAGTAAAGGAAATTTTAATGAATGAATGACCTAATATATAAGAATGTAACTATTAGGAGGAGACATCAATCGTCCTTGATGATTCTCAGGTAAATATGAGATCCCTATGTTCATATCTCTTGTTATGACCTGTAGATTACATTTCCATGATCTCTTTGACAGAATCCCTATCATGGCTTGTAGGGATCTCGTTAATTGCTTGTTAAATTTCTTCCATTAGCAACCTTATCTCAATGTTACTTATGATTTCTAGAAGTCTCATGAACTCTCGGCAGAGGCCCAAGTCCTAGTCCTGAAAAGGTGGCTCAAAATTCAGGGTCGCTGGCACAGAACTACCTAAAAAAGGGTGTTGTTGCATGGATTCCTTTTTATGGGAGTGACTAGAGGGGTACAGTCACTTTAAGGGATTTTCGCGGGAGCGAATGGGGGTCTAGTTCAGGAAAACATCAAGTTGCCTCAAGGGCTGGACACCTTAAGGGTTTGGTTGAATCTTGAATGTTATGTAGCTTTTGAGGAAGGTTATATTGGTATGATCTTGTTTGTTCCACTTCCTTAACTATACATATGGAGTTCAATCATATCATAGTAACTCTTCGTCACGTATTTACCATGGTTGGTTGGTTAGCTTGGGTAAATGTTGGAGGAGGGTGTTACAAGTATGTTCCCTTTTGCATGCCACCCTTATTATCTAGTTTTGTTTGTAATTTGACATAAAAGCTAAACGATTTAGTCTATTTTATTAATGAATTAATAAATGGTTGTTTCAAGTTGTATGGCTTGTTGAGGTGTTGTTACAAGACAATATCTTCCTAGTTTTTTGTGGATAACAATGGAACAAAGACTCTATTGACATTGTTGTTACAACAAAAAGCTTATTTATGGTACTATGTTCTTCTGTGATTAGAAAAAAAGGCAGATATGGATAGGCACATCGATATATCCAATTTAACTAGTTGAAATGAGACGCTCATGGACAACATAGATGAATCAGTTGAAACACTTGGGATTTCCAAATGTTAAATTATTGTAATTTAGGAAGTTGTTACAAATATATTTCAATTATGAAAATTTGCTAGCAGATATATTTTGTATATTCTTGGTTTAGATCACATGAGAATCAAAATGTTCTCATGATGATCCTTCTTTTTGAAAATAGAAATATTATATGAAATTATAATAGGATGTACTCCCTACACATGAGGTAAGCATAGATATATATTAGAAGGGGGAAGAACCATCATTAATCAAAATAATTACCATTCATGGCTCCATGTCTCTTTCCTAATTAGCTTTCATGTTATGTAAATCACCAACCCATGTTAAGGAGGAAGGGCACACCTTCTTAGTAGGGATCACTGGTTAGAGAGGTATTATAGAAATAAATTTATTTTCTCTCAACTGTGAGTTATGTGTGATTTAATGTTACTATTATAAATATTGTTCATGTATTAAATAGTTGGAGGGTTGTATCCTTGACCATTGTATAATAGTGTAGGTCTTATATTAGTCTCTTCATTAGGTGTAATGATTATTTATTATTGTTATATTTTCTTGGTTTGTTTAATTGATTGAATGGGTGTTACAAAAATTGTTTAAATGTTGTATGGTTCCTAGGAGTGTTGTTTCTTTTGAATACGAGTGATTTTGTGCAAGAGTGTGATTTATTCTGCAATGTGTTTCCTTTCTTTCTGAAGTGTGAACAAGGTTTTGAGTTTAACAATGAGTGTGTTGGAGTGTTTAGGGTGATATTTACAATGATTGGTTTTGAGTATTACCATTAGTTGTCATTTTTTCCTGCATATATTTTTCACAATAGACTTGAAACAAAAAGCTTACCTAGATTGAGCATTTATGTGCAAGTTAGATTACTTTTTTTTAATTAAAAGGAAAATTGACCCCCCCCCAACACCTGTTGTAATTTTCCCTTCTCTGCCAAACTTCTCCCTTGGTTATGTTTATCTTATTTTCCAAATCTCATGAAAAATAGTATGTTTTTTCACTCTCCCTTTATCCTTTTCTTTCTCATCAATGATTAAAATACCTAACCCGAGATCTTGAAATCAATGGTCATGACCTAGTTTCACATTAGGCTCACATAAATCACTTCAGTGACCCAACATTTATAAATTTAAAATCACTTTATAAAAAGTTACTTTTTATTCATTAAAGATAAAAAGTAAGCATTTCAACATTATAAATTCACTTTATAAAGTAAAGTGTCTAGAGAGTGAAATATGCTTGGTCACTTCTCTATGTTAGGAACTTCGAATGCAAAATTACCTCCCAAGCTATGAAAAATAACAATCATGTCCCTTTGAATTGAACTCAAGTGTATGAAAGAAAAAACAATGATCCTTGCCACTCAAACTACTAACCTGTAAGTATTATATCATAATTGTTAATCAAGAAAAATGATGTATGAGTAAGGATAACCATAGTAATGCCTATATCAACCAATGCACATTTGCATAATTATAGAGTGGCATAGTTGCTGAAAGATGAATCCTTCAGTAAGATAATGTTGGTATGAAAATTTTAACTAACCTCGGTAGATTTTACTATGCGAATAAATAAATTTGAGTAATGAGTAATTAGCACAACCATATATCTTAAATCATGAACAAATGTTGATATGCATCATAAGATATACATCATGTTACATCTTACATTGCCAAAAAATCACAACAATTAGCTAAATTATAATTTTATTTTAAATTGCTATTATGATTTGTTATAAAAATAATGAATATTTGACTTAAACATATACACTTTAAAAAAAACATGTAACAAAATTCTTATCAAAGAAGATCCACCTCTAGTTTATCATAAAAAATTTTAACTTCTGAATATTCTTTGTTACAATACATGACAAAAAACCCATAACTCATTTGATAGTCAAAATGATATATATATATATGGAGAGAGAGAGAGAGAGAGAGGTGCCTCTTTTAAAGAGGCATGGTATTCTTGGTAGTGATCAATTCCTAATCATAAAATGATAAATTTTTGTTTGTTGATTAATTGGGTCATCTGGTTGGGAAAAAATGGGTCATTTTTGGACAAGACTCTTTGTGTGGATCACCTCGTGTCATCAAAGAAGAGGTCATTGACAAAAAAATTATGTGGGTGTATTTCAAGGGTTCCTCTAATAGAAAGGGGTTGTGTGGTGATGGAGTAATTCTATATCTATTTGAAACCCACATTTTTAGTCTTAAGAGCGGCCTCAATTGTGGATTAAACAATTTTTTGAGTTATTTAGCCTAAAGATTCTTCTTCTTTTCCCTCTTGAAAAGCGGTGCCAACAATTGCAAGTTTTTGGGGACTCTCATGTGATTATAAACTGGTTCAATGAAGCATCATAGTTGTTATGTATTCTCTCTCACGCCTATTTTGCATGAATTCCTTTTGATCAAGTGAAAATTTGATTTTATTTATTGTCATCATTTCTGCAGGGAGCGCAACTCCATCGTCGATGCTCTTTCCAAGGAAGGTGCGAAATAGGCTTGGGCTTCATGGTATATTTGATAGTAGATAAATGGGGATATATTAGTCTATGATCTTCATCACTTCATATATGGAATTCCTTAGAATGATTAGAATTTATGCTTTTCCTTTCAGATGACAAGTTTTGTTATGCTCTTATGACTTTCACACAATATGCTAGTTTTGTGTTTTTCCATTTAGATGATCAAACAATCAATCGACAGTTATATGTGTATTAGAGTTTTGGGTTATTAAATCTTTTGGGTCTGCAACAACAGCCTTTTAGGAAGCTTTTTGTCTTGGTGTCTTCAAATGATATACGTGTCTGATGTGAATATTCTCATTTTTGGAGTGTCATTATCTATTTTTGATATGCCTTTTAGCATCTACAACATGTAACTTTCATTATTATTTAATAAATTTTTATTTTTTTTCTTTCATATATATATATAATATATATATAATATCTATTTTTTATTTAAATTGAAAGAAAAAGAACACAATACCTTTTAAAATAAATTTCAATCATTTCTTTGACATTAATATTTTATAAAGTTAAATATCACTATCCATTTATTAATTATTAATAATTAAATTAATTCTAAAAATCTTACGTCGAAATAAATAATCCTATAAATATAAACAAATAAATATTAAAACAAGGGTTTAGACAGGGTCTTGGTTAGATGATGATTAGGTTATTTGCTAAGGCACTCATTGATGTGAAATCAACGATTCAATTCCCTGCCCTGATTGGGGTGATATATTGGACATGATGAAGATGTAGTCCAACCAAACTTACAAAAAAGGATATTAAAACAAGGGTAATAGCTACAATGAAGCATAGTCCCTTCTGTTGCATGAATTAATTGATTAAAGATCATACATAGTTGAGAGAAACATCCACATAATGAAATTTTTTTGAACATGAAATCCATCTACAAAAATTTCTCTACACAATGAAATCTCTCTACACAAATCTCTCTATGCACTGCAATATTTCCACACAAAGCTCTCCACTTGTCTTGTTGTTAGTGTCTCCTCGCACAATTATTATGTGCTATGTATTATGTATTATTATTATTATTATACATTATTCGCAATATTCTAATACTAAATAATTTATATCTTTATACTCTGAATATTGGTAATTAATTGATTAAAGGTTATGCAGATTGTCAAGAAAACACTGCATAATGAAATCTCTCTACAAAATTATTTTTTTCCACACAAAACTCTCTACACAATGAATGTAAAAATCTCCACAAAATATCTCCATTTTTCTTGTTCTAAGCATGTCTTCGACATTTCACTGCTAATTAGTTGAATAACGGTTATGTAGAGTGCAGAGAAAACTCCACACAATGAAGGTTTTTTGTATAATGAAATTTGTCTTCATAAAAATCTTCACACAAATAAATCTCCACACAATGAAAGCTCTCTATGCAAAGGTCTCCACATAATGCAATTTTTTTGCACAAAGATCTGCATGTATCTTGTTGTCAGTGTCCCTCGACTTGGCTCTCCTACATCATTATTATTGTATAATATCACAATAATTTTAATACCAAATAACTTTTATTTAGGCAAAAAAAAATTAACAAATCAATCGTAATAGTGCTCAAAGCACAATGGAAAATCTCCACAGAAATATCTTTGAACATTGAAAGCTCTCCACAAAAACATTTCTTAATGTGCCACGATGTTATTCACTTCCGTATGCATTACATCCCCACAATGTTATTCTTTATTATTATTATTATTATTGGAAATATATTATTCAGAATATCACTAATTAGTTATTAAAAGTTGTGACTGCAGAGAGATCGTACAAATAAATATTTCATCACAATTAAATCGCTCCACACATAAGTTTGTGCACAATTACATATCCAAAACTAGATGAAATTTGTTAATAAAATTACAAGTGTGCAATGTTGTTTGCTACTCATGCATGGATTACTTATCCACACAACTCTTCTGCATTATATCTTCATATTCTAAATTCTATTTCCACATTTCTCCATACTTGTGAATGCATTCTCCCTCTACACAATTTTCCCACGCACATTTCATTCTAAGTTTTCAATGATTATAAGCCTCTTGATATTTGGAACGCAATAAATGCAATGTGTTATAAACGTTTTCCCTTTATTAATCAAAGAATTAGTGTGGAAACAAGGATTATTTGTAAACATTAGTCTTTATAACATATTGCAATACATAATCATTTTAATGATAATAGGTAACATACAAATTGTTGAAAGAAATTACTACTAGAGCACATCAGAAAGGACATGTGTAGCAAAACGATATATGCAAAAATTGTATCAAAATAAAAACATTTGTGAAGATGTGAAAAGTTGGAGTGATGGATATTGATTGTGTTGCAAACTAATTCATACTTAATATTTAATAATTTGTTAATGCTTGGTAACGCTATTAATATCTACTTAGCAAATTAATAAGCAGACACATTATTTCTCAAATGTTTAATAACATTTTCTCTTATGCATTGTGCATTGATTTCTAGCTGCAAACATATCAATAAAATCATATCTATCATTATTATATATAAAAAAATATTTTGACATTTATTTAGTGAATTCAAGTGTCTGCACATATTTCGGTAGCTAGTGTTAACACTCAGGTTGTCCCTTGGCTCCTTAAGGGATACGGCCGAGGTAACCACAGACCAAGCTTTGGACTGTCGGTCCTAGCCTCCCAGCAGTCAGAGAGGGCTCTCTCTTTGGGATTTAGCTTTGTTTAGGAAATGATTTCAGGCTAGTTATTATGCACATGGGTTTTTGTTTGAGTTTGGCGGGATGGTTGATCTACTCAGGCAGAGTTGGCATGCGAAGCGCAAGAGGTTTAGAACATTGGGCATGGAGTCAAGGATGTGGACTGAAAGATGTGTTTTCTTTGACAAAGAAGGGACTACAGAGCAGGATAGCTACACAAGGAATAATATCAGGTTTGAATGAGGATGAAACGGATGTCAGGGAATGAAAGACAGCTAAGTAGTTTTCATTCATGCTAACAGAGGGAACGTGACTGAATATTCTATAGGA